>JAMALN010000642.1:0-29368 GCA_023630115.1 Cutaneotrichosporon sp. PK4640 | reverse complement strand
GTGGCGTTCCTCTCGCTCGCGTGTGCGCCCATGCCCTTCCTGTTCTACCGGTACGGCGCGTTCCTCCGCCGCCACTCGAAGTACGCGCCCTCTGGCCCGCAGGAGGGGAGCGGGAGCGAGTGCGAGGACAAGGTGCCGCAGCCGGCGGCGGAGGACGCGCTCGAGCCCGAGTTTGGGCCGGACGCCGGGAAGGGCGCGGGGATGGACGAGCTGTGCCGCTCCAACTCGTGCAGGTCGGTCAAGTGGGAGGAGAGGGTGGAGCGGGCCGAGACGAGAGAGATGGGCCGGGCGGGGGAAGCAAGGGTGGAGGGGGGGAAGGAGGCGGGCGACATTGTGTAGCAACAACTGGGTCTTGTAGGCATTTCCGTTCTGCATTGCATTTCGCTGAGCTGGGTGAGTGGCGCGTTCGACTGGCCCAGGCGTTGGCAGAATTCTACTGTAGTACTGTTCAAGAGCCCCAAAGGAACCGCGAGCTGATGCCTCGCAGTCGACGGAAAGCCTGTCAACCAGCAGGATACCCAGTCCGTACAACATGGCTCGGTGTTGAGGAGAAGGAGCATCAGCAGAGATAAACCTCGGCCGCCACCGATAGTACAAGTACACGAGGAGATGCATGTTGCCTACAAATGGTTCGCAAATAATTTGTCTACTATTCTCCTATAGCCTTGCACGGAGTGCCTCGGCCTCTACCGAAGCGCGAGCAAGTCATGCCTGCTTGGCGCGGGCCTTGTCGAGGACCTCCTTGACGTTCTTGAGAATCTTCTCGACGTCGCCACGCTTCGAGTCGACGGCGGTGACACCCATGTGGCCGACACGGAAGTACTCGGACGCAATGTCCTTGTGGAGGCCGCCGGCAACGACAATGTCGCGCTCAGCGAGGGGGCCGAGGACGTCGGCGGCGGTGATGCCCTTGGGGTAGCGGGCGGCGGTCATGCCGTTGGCGGCGTTCTCGCGGTCGAGGGGCACAAAGCCGCAGCCCATCTTCTCGAGCTCGTCCTTGACGTACTTGGAGACCTCCTTGTGGACCTTGAAGCGCTCCTCGAGCGAGGGCTTGTCCTCGAGGATGTGCTTGAGGCCGACCTGGAGGGCGGTGACGAGCTGGACGGGGGGAGTGGCAAAGTACTTGGGCTGGCCGGCCTCGTAGGCCTCCATGATGGGGAGCCAGCGACGCCACGAGATGTAGTACGAGGCGACGGGGGCCTTGCGGTTCTCGAGGACGCCAAGGGCCTTCTTCGAGGCCATGACGAGCGAGAGGCCGGGGGGGACACCGAGACCCTTCTGGGGGGCGGTGACGACGACGTCGAGGCCCCAGTCGTCGAAGCGGATCTCCTCGGAGCCGGCGGCGCAGACGGCATCGAGGGCGATGAGGGTGTCGGGCGAGGTCTTGTGGATCAGCTCGGCGTAGCGGGCGGCGGGGGCGAGGACGCCGGTCGAGGTGTCGACGTGGGTGATGGTCACGAGCTTGATCTTCTTCTCCTTGAGGACCTTGACGACCTCGTTCTCGTCGACGATGCCGCCGATGGCGGCCTTGAGGACGGTGACCTTGGCGCCGTAGGTCTCGAGGCAGTCGGCGAACGAGTCACCGAAGTAGCCGTGGTTGAGGACGAGCTGCGCGTCAGCATACAAGCATACAGTGATCGTCAATCGCGTCTTCTGGAAGCGGATAGATATCCGTGGAGATCCGAGCGCCGAGGGTTCGGCGATCATGTTTTCGAATCGGGGTTCTCCGCGACCGGATTGTCCGCACCGAACGACTGTGCCGGTGGAGGCCAGCAAAATGTTCGAGTGTGGACGCACAGAGGCCACGCCGCTTGGGCGATGGAAAGCGCGGCCAGGCGCGCTGAGGAAGGGGGAAAGTGGATGGAAAACAAGAGATACTCACGCACTCCTCTCCGGGCTCGACGAGGTTGGCGGCGGCCTGGTCCCAGCCGAGGGTGCCCGAGCCGGCGATCATGAACGGCTGGCCGGTCTTCTCGGCGTAGAGGACCTTGCGGAGCATGCGCAGGCAGTCGCCGAAGATGGGGATGAACGCCGGCGAGACGTGCGAGACCGAGGGCGAGGCATTGGCGTAGAGGATCTGGAGACGTCAGCGACTGTCACTGTGCTCCGCCAGAACTTGGCCGAAGGCAACCCGCTGACCACATGCTTGTGCATGGTGGATCACGGGGACCTCCAGAGGCGCCCCGAGAGGCCTGCCGCAGTAGGGAGGCGCGGGCGAGGCGTGCATGGAGGTTGTACCACCGCCACATGTCTCGCCACATTCGCTTTTCCTCCAGAACGCAGCTTCTCGGGACGTCCAGGTTGTTCCAAAGAGGAGAGACTCACCTTGTCGTCGACCTCAATGGGGCCGGGGATGCTAGGAGGGCGTCAGCCGCTGTCGGGACGGTCTTGGGGCGCTGGGGAGGGATGGAAGGGATGTGGAGGGGTTTCGGCGAGATGTGGGAGGGCGTGTGTGGTGATTTTGCGTGTTTCCGCCGTCTGTAGAGGTTGTACTCACACAAGGAGCTTGTGGGGAGCCTGCTGGAACGACTGCGAGGACGACATGGTGGTGTTTTGTGCGGGGGGTGGACGAGGTTGAGCTCTGTCGGAGGTGGTGAGATGAGAGGTAATATAGTCTTGTGTGGGGTGGTACTTGTGGGTGAATGACGGGATTGGCGGCAGTCCGTGTCATTCGCTGCCCACCTGTCGTACCTCTCGACCTCCACTTTCCCACTTTTGCGCCGTGGTCCATCACCAAACCTCCACCGCATGATTTCGATTGTGATTGCCAACCGGGCCAAAGCCCCGGCTCGAGCGGGGCTCGACGCGGCTCATGCCACCCCATCTGCCACGGCAGCACCGGTGGAGGTCGGCATCCTCCAGCATCCCCACCTCACCTGGGACGATCATCCGCGATGGTCACCGAGGTTTTGCCAGTGGGCGGCTCCTCAACGATGCTTAGCACGAGGCGAGGCGAGACACGCGAGGGCCGAGGCATTTGACGGCGCAGACCGACGCGGAAGCTAAACCCCCTATATCACAACCAGAGGCCTCTCCGATCTTCTCCAGGCCCGACTGGATCGGCCCAGCGTCCCAGAACGATTGGGAACAAGGCAAGCATGCATAGCATCAGCTGAAGAATGCATTTGTGGCATCCGGTGTCAAACAAGCGAAAACTACCGAAAGGGGTATCTCGCCACCCTCCCCACAGCTTTCCCACGGTGCACCCCTTGGCCACGTGGAACACGTGACGGTGATCGCGGAGCCAAAGATGCTGCGGCCCTGATCTGCGGCTGTGCATGATCAGCGGCGCAGCACGCCGAGTCTTCTTGTGTGGCTTGTGTACACGGCTTCTGATTCTCTCTCCGATTCGCTCCAGGCCTACCACACAGGCTCCCCGCAGCCCGCAGGGAGGAGGGAGGGATCAGCTCCAACACGGCATACCGAGGCAGACTCTCCGCAGCAATTCGCAGCAACGCGCAGCAAGCTTGTCCACATGGCTTCCTCATGCCACAGCCACACCGTTCTGCAGCTCTACAGCTCTGCAGGGTGGGAGCTTGGGAGCTGGGAGCTGGCCGGTGCACACGCCCTCGCGAGACCGCGCACTTGCCTGCTTGGGGGCGGGGGCGGAGGGGCGGAGGGGCGGAGGGGCGGAGGGGCGGAGGGGCGGAGGGGCGGAGGGGCGGAGGGGTTGCGGCGCAGCAGGTTGGGTGGTCGGGCGGGGCGGGTGGATGGCTGCGGGTATTTATTTTGAGGGGCACGCAGGGGATGGAGGGTTGTGCGTCATTGGACGGGGCGGAGGGATTATTTGGCTCCTAATGGTTGCTCGCTTCTTAGACCATCTGGGCGTGCTGGGCAGCTGGGCAACCCATACTCGTACAGCACAGACCTGCTCGGCTGCTCGATCAATGCTAATGCGCGATAATGCGCTTAATGCTTCTCGCCGTTGCTTGGTTGGACTCGCCCTTGTATAATCCCCGGCTCCGGTGCCCGTGCTGCGCCCCGGGCCGTGTATGCCGGCCGCCGCTCTCCTTCCTGTCCATCTCTGCCCGCTGTCCACTGTCCAGCGCGCTGCTGTTGTACTAACGATGCACTACGTATCCCCTGCGTTGACAGCTATGTAGTAGAGGGCGTCACCTGCTGGGAACTGGCCAAGCCACCAAGCCCAAGGGAAGTTGAGACGTGGTTGGCCTCGGTGCGGTGCCAAGGCTCATCGAAATCGACGTCAGCCCTCTCTCGAGCCTCTTCGGCCTCTGCCTCTGTCTCGCCCCGCATGGTCCCCACTCTCCGCGCAGCCCTCGCTCCTCAATCCTCGGCCCATCAACCATCATCCCTACAATCTCTCCCCTTGAGCCGAGCCCCTTGGCTCTTACATCTTGCACCGTGCCCCTCCTCGGCCCCCTACGCCGCCCTTATTCCCCCTCAACCCCTCTCCGCCCCTCACTCACTCACCGAGACACCTCGTAGACCATTGTCACAACAACCACTCCTCATCAACCGCGCTGGTGCACAGCTCCAGGCGATACAGCTGATACAGCCTGTACAGCCAGTGAGACACTCTACACTCTACACTCTACACTCTACACTCTACACTCTACACTCTACACTCTACACTGTACTCTCTACCCCTCTACACCTACCTACCTACCCAACCAATTGTCGACTGTGGCCGGTTTGTCTGTTACCGCCGAAACCAAAGTCAAGTGCACTGCTCATTACGACCACCCAACCCACCCAACCCACTCCTCCGATCGCTCAGACCTACCCAACCTTCCCTCATTCCACTCGGCCTCACCACTCCAGCTTCTGAAACCACACTCTCTACCCCTCCCCTCCCTCTGTTCCACACTCTCTTCTCTCCACTCTCCATCCCTCATCCCTCTCCCGTCTTGACCGTCGCCTGTCAACAAACCATGGACAGCCGAGCGCAGGGGCAAGTCCCCCATGCGCCGGTGAGCATTCAGCCTAGCGCTCGCTCCAACACCGATCAGACGACATCAGACGAGATCGTCTACCCGCCGACCATGAGAAGCGTCGCTGCTTCTTCGGCACATGACCATTCAACCACCGATGCTCACTCGGGGTCCCAACTCAAGGCCGGCGCCGACCCACTGCCGCCGCCCAAGACCATAGCCGCGTACGTGGCCGAGAACCCCGACAAGTCGGTCGGCAAGGCCATGAAGACCCTCTTCCCCAAATCACAGCCGTTCCACCGCTTCATGGCGAGATTCCCAGGCAAGCATTCGGTCATCAAGGGCTTGTCGGAGAAGGAGCTGGCCCTTCTCGAGTCCCGAGGGCCAGAACTCCGGCGGCGTGCGGGCTGGAAGCTTCCCGGCGAGGAAGGCGACGGCGTCGAGGTCTCCGAGCTCTTCTGGAAGATGTATCTCGAGTGTCTGCCGACCATCGAGAGAGACCCCCTCGCCGGCTACACGTCCCCCGATCTGCTGGGAAGCACGACGACAATGCCCCTCAGCATCATCTCTCTAATTCCCGATATCATGAAGCACTACCGCGACGTCATCGTCCGGGCACAGCATGAGGTCTTCCTTGCGACAAACTACTGGCAGTGAGTGTCGTGTGACGCCCCAGTACTAACGTTCCCCAGACCTTCTGATTCCGTCAACACCATCTGCGAGGCTCTCCACGAGCTGTCGAGGCGTGTAGTGAAGGAAGGCCGCCCCAAGGTTGTCGTCAAGGTCATGTACGACCGCGGTAGTTTCGAACAGCTCATCAACGCACATGCGCCTGTCAAGCCGGCGGTCTGGACCAAGCTTGACCTCCCCGACGACAAGGACGTGCCCGGACTGCACCTCCAAGTCATAGTACGCCGACAATCGTTCCATGACGTGCTGACACCTACAGAACTTCCACAAAGTGTTGCTCGGCACGTTCCATGTCAAGTTCCTCATCGTCGACCGCAAGGTTGTTCTCATCAACAGCTGCAACATTCAGGACCGCCCCAACCTCGAGATGATGACACACCTCGAGGGCCCCGTTGTCGACTCGTTCTACGACGTCGCGCTGCACTGCTGGTACAACAAGCTCGAGCCACCCCTTCCCTGCGTCACGAAACCATACGACCCTCCACGAGACGCCGATGGAAAGGTGCTCTACCTGTTCCGCGACTACAACCCCTACTTCCGCGACATTGAGGTGCTCAAGGCTGCACGCGCGGCGCGCAAGTTATTACGCATGCAGACCGAGCAGATCGACGAGGAGAACCGGGAGCTGGACTCTCACCCCACTCGCGACCGCCTCGTCGAGTCGTTACGCCAGGCGATGGCCGGTCCTCGGCAGAGCTTCGTCCACAACAAGGAGGAGCTGGCCAAGAGCATTGCGCACGGACGAGCGGAGGTTGCTCAGCGCGGCGCAACTGCGATGAAGGAGATGCGCGCATACGGAGAGCGCATGGGAATGAACTGGGGTAGCCGCCCTGGCAGCCGGAGAACGAGTATGACCGACCCGGACATCCGCCGGCAGTACCACGACGAGGAGACGGCCGCGATCACGGCCGCCAACAAGCTCATCACCAAGCCCGTTCCCTCCGATGCCCCGACCTCCCCGACTTTGAACGAGTTCCCTATGAAGTCGAACACGTACCCGGTGCCCGGTCCCCACGCGCACTTCCACCACGATGACGACGACCAGACCACCACGGTCAACAGCTCACGTAGACAGAGCTTCCACTCTGCTCACGAGGCATTGAGCCACGACGCCCATGGGCCACCCATGGCTGCGGATTACACAGAGCCGATCCTCAGCGACCGCATGGTGGACAGCCCAGTCGCAGAGATGAGGGAGCCCGCCGACGGATCGGTGGCGAGAACGGACGAGCAGGAGATCCTTTCGCCGGTGCCCAATGGCCCTGCCACGTCCAGGCCCACGCCGCTTGACGTCCCGTCTGCGCCATTCCCCCCGTCATCGCCGTTTGACGACGACGCTGCGCCCAGCTCTGGCCACCCTGGCACCACTCTCAACGGCAGCGCCACGCCCAGACGGTCGTTCCAATGGGCAGATGACCTGCCGTCCGGGTCGCAGTCGCCACTGTACATGCCCAGGATATCGATGGACGAGGAGGTTCCTCCGGGTCGTGGCACGAAGCGCATGTTCAAGCTGTCCAAGCGGTTCAACGCTGGCGCGCTTAGCGAGGCGTGGGCTACGGTCGAGGACTCGGACGAACTGGACAACTTCCGTGCCCACCGCATCCACGCTCCTCACGACCCCTTCCCCGTCGCGATGGTCTGTCGTCGTCCCCACGGTGTGCCAGGTCACCACGACATCTCCAACCCCCAAAACGCCGCCTGGCTTGCGGGGTGTCGTCACGCCAAGCGCAAGGTGTTCATCCAGACCCCGACTTTCAACGCGCGCCCGCTTGTGCGCGCCGTCAAGCATGCATGTCGGCGAGGAGTCGAGGTCATCTTATTCCTGGACTTGGGCTTCAACGACATGGCTGAGAGTATCATGTTCCAGGTGAGCAGTGGCGCGAGGGCTTGACTAATGATCCAGGGCGGTACCAACGAGCAGGTCGTCGACCGCCTGTACAAGAAGCTCATCAAGGAGGGCAAGTCGCAGTTCCTCAAGGTGTATTGGTACACAAGCAAGGACCAGATTCGCCCTCTGAATGCGATCATCAAGCAGCGCAACTGCCACATCAAGTTTGCGGCGTACGACGACGAGGTCATGATCATGGGCAACGCCAACGGCGACACGCAGTCGGTATTCCACTCTGGCGAGGTCAACATCATGATCGACAACAAGCAGGTTGTCGCCGAAGTCATGGACAGTAAGTCTTCTGCGCTCCCGGCTGAGCTGACTCTAGCGCTCCTCTCCAACCAGAACACGTTACAGTATGGTGGCGTGCAGGCGGACGGCGTATGGCGCGACAGCGAGAACAAGACGCTTGCCGACTATGGCGCGACCGGCGGTGGCGGCTTCATTCAAGGATTCAAGGCATTTGTCCGATTCGCCAAGACGGCTGCCAAATAGCATTATTATATACAGTTCTATAGACCACGAAGGAGTAACCCACACGAGATTTACTAGTAGCATGTTGTCTGCATAGGATGATGCGAGCAATGTGTCGATCGCAGTCAGTTGAATGGCGGGGGATGACAGGTGGTTGACCTCCACCGGGAGATCTGGATCCGCGCCCTGACGACATTTCGCGAGGTGCAAGACAGTTGCTCGAACCCACACCCTTTCGTCCTTCACCCATCACACCTACTTCATCTCTCGCAACAATGTCCTCCCCTGTTGTGGTGCACACCACGCCTCCATTGAACCCTCTCCCGGCCTCGGATGCCGATTCGATCCGGCTCCTGGGCATCCTGCGCCTCGGTGGTGTTTCTCCGGGTGTGACCACCGCCGACTGGTCGGCGAACGGTAAGCTGCTATTCCTCATATGCCCCAGCTAACAACAGGCAAGCCCTTCATCACGCTGGACAACATCGCGATCCAGGAGCGCTACCTCTCCTCGGTTCCAGGCTGGTCGGACCCAGACCACGCGCTGAGCGCGGAGCAGGCGGCGGACGTGGTCGAGTGGAAGGCGTTTGTCGACGGCCTCGTGACAGACCTCATTGTACGTCTATCTCACGACTGTGCTCACGCAGAACCACACAATGTACTCTCTCCCGCCCAACCACCCGTTCCTGGCTGGCGCGCAGATCGCGGCCTGCCCCTTCCCGATGAACCACTACGTGCCGCACCGCATCCGCAGCATCCACCGGAACCGCCTCCGCGCGGCCGGGCTGTGGGGCCTCGGCGGCGGCGAGGACGGTAGGTCACGATGTTAGAACGGACCTAACAGCAGCGGACGAGAATGACGTGCAGCGCAAGAAGCTCGAGGACAGCGTTGTTGTTGCTCCGGGCGGGACTAAGACTGAGCGCGCGTGGTCTGGCTGGAGCTCTGGCCGGGAGGTGGCAGAGCGGCAGCGCAAGTTTGGCGAGGAGGCTGTGAGTGACAAGGACGAGCGGACACCGGCGCTGGAGACGTCGAAGACGCGCTGATATCAGCTCCGCCAACGTGCGCGCTCGGCGTTCGACCCGCTTGCCCGCAAGCTTGGGGAGAGCAGGTACTTCTACGGAAAGCAGTGAGCTTATTTATGCCTCATGTGAGCTGACACCAGGCCCACGTCGTTCGACATCGCGCTGTTCGCGCAGCTGACCCTCGCGCTCTCGGTCGCCTGGCCCAACCCCCTGATCGCCGACCTTCTGCGGGAGAGCTACCCCACGCTCGTCGCACACCACGAACGCGTCCTCAAGAAGCTGTACCCGAGCGGTTGGAGCGCGATCTCGCGCCAGGCGCCATCAGAGCAGCCAACGTTCGCCGAGTCCGTGCGCCTCTACCTCCCCTCGTGGCTCGGCGGGCCGAGCGCGGAGCCTGAGAAGAAGCCCGAGTCCGACGACCCGCGCGACGTCGACACCAAGAAGCGCCTGCAGCGCGGGCGGTATATGTGGTTCCTCGGTGCGGGTGCCGCGTTCGTCACGTACATCTTGTACAGCGGCCTCATCCAGATCCAGTTCGGAGACGACGAGGACGACGAGGAGTGGCCAGAAGGGTGGGTCGTTGACGACGATGAGGGCGACCCGTTCGCCTCGTTGGTGTACGAGGATGACGACGAGTAGACTAGCATGCATCTAAGCATAGATCTGAAGATATCGAAAGGGGTTGTCATCGGCCACAGCCGCTGGAGTGGGGAGATGGGCGAGGTCGGCGTGATTTCGGTCAAGTGCGATGATGGCGAAGAAGGGCCGATGGCCCTCGGCCCAAGATAGCCGGCATCCTCCAACCCCGCATTTAACATGGTGGGCACTTCCCCAGCTACCCCATCCTCCGTCTCGCACATACCAGAATGACAGTGCAGAACGGCTCGCGGGCAGATGGTAAGTAGCCTGCACTGTGTGACTGACGGCAGGCCCACTGCGCATCCTCGTCGCGAACCGCAACGAGATCGCGGTGCGCATCCAGTCGTCGATTCAGCAGCTGGGACACATTCCGCTCGGCATCTACACGGCGTCCGAGGGCGTGTACGCGCCCCACCTGCTGCACCTGCCGCTCGAGTCGCGCATCCAGATCCCAGGCGAGGGCGCGGCGGCGTACCTCGACATCGCGGGCGTCATCGGTGCGGCGAAGGAGGCCGGCGCGGACGCCGTTATCCCCGGCTACGGCTTCCTGTCCGAGTCGCCGGCGTTCGCTGCCGCCGTCCAGGAGGTCGGGCTGCTCTGGATCGGGCCCCGGCCCGAGACGCTCGCCCTCTTCGGCGACAAGTACGCGTCCAAGCAGTTCGCGCAGGAGAACCGCGTCCCCGTGCTGCCGAGCACGTCGAGCAACGCGTCGCTCGACGAGATCCGCGCGTTCGCGCAGAAGCTGCCCGGCGGCACCAAGGTGCTCCTGAAGGCGCTCGAGGGCGGCGGCGGGCGCGGGATCCGCATCGTCCACGATATGGCTGGGTTGCAGGAGGCGTATGACGGGTGCAAGCGCGAGGCGCAGAGCTCGTTCGGGAGCGACAAGGTGTTCGCCGAGCCGTTCCTCCAGGGTGCGCGGCACATTGAGGTGCAGGTCGTCGGCGACGGGCGGGGCAACGCCGTCGACGTCGGCGAGCGCGAGTGCACCCTCCAACGGCGGCACCAGAAGCTCATCGAGCTGTGCCCGTCGCCGACGCTGGCGACGCTGCCCAAGCTGCGCGCGGCGATCATCAAGTCGGCGCTCGACATCGCCAGGGCCGGCAAGCTCCTCTCGCTCTCGACGTTCGAGTTCCTCTTCGTCCCCCCCGCGAACGGGCACGAGGGGCACTACTACTTCCTCGAGTGCAACCCGCGCCTGCAGGTCGAGCACACCGTCACCGAGGAGGCGTACGGCGTCGACCTGGTGGCCACACAAATCCGCCTCGCCCTCGGCGAGCCGCTCGCGAAGGTGCTCCCCCCCACTCCGGCCGCCGCACCCCGCGCCGCCCTCCAGCTGCGCATCAACGCCGAGAAGCTCCAGCCGGACGGCACGGCGGTCGGCACAACGGGCGCGCTCACCGCCTTCCTGCCCCCGAGCGGGAAGGGCATCCGCGTCGACACGGCCGCGCACCCGCCCCTCGGCGGCGCCGTGGGCACGTACCGGCAGGGCCTGGCGTTCGACTCGCTGCTCGCCAAGATCATCATCGTCGGGCACGACTACGCGGCCAACATCGCCCGCGCTAGGCGCGCGCTCGAGCAGCTCCGCGTCGGGGGCGTGCAGACTAACCGCGCGCTCCTCCTCGCACTGGCCGAGGACGAGCGGGTCGTCTCGAACCGCGAGATCAGCACGCGCTTCGTCGAGCAGAACGCCGACACGCTCTACGCGCGCGTGCAAGAGCTCGAGAAGAAGTGGGCGGAGGAGGCGGCCGCCGCCCCCGGCGCCGCCGTCGAGGTCGAGATGAAGAACTCCCTCCCCCCCGCGGGGCCGGGTGAGACTTACATCAAGGTCCACCTCCCTGGCCGCCTCGTCAGCCTTGCGCTCAAGGACGGCGCGACGATCCGGAAGGGCGACACGGTTGCCATCCTCGAGTCCATGAAGATGGAGCACACGGTGCGCTCGGAGGTGTCGGGTACGGTGGTCAAGACGCTCGCCAAGGAGGGCGACAACCTCGACGACGGGGCCGCGGTCGCGCTCCTTGCCGTCAATGACGGGTCGGACGATGGGGCGGGCGCCAACGACGCCGCGTCCAAGATCGACCTCGACTCGAAGACGGACGCGCTGCTCGAGCTCGAGAAGCTCCGCGGCGACATGGAGGACGACAGCGACGTGCGCGCCAAGGCGACGCAGCGCCGCCGCGACCGCGGGTACCGCACTGCGCGCGAGAACATGGCACACCTCGTCGACTACGGCTCGTTCTTGGAGTACGGCGACTTTGCGCTCGCCGCGCAGCGCACGCGTCTCTCCCCGCAGGCGCTGGCGGCGACGCGCAACGACGGCGTCATCGTCGGCTGGGGCAAGGTCAATGGCCGCCGCACCGCCATCTGCATGTACGACTACGGCGTGCTCGCGGGCACGCAGGGATACTTCCACCACCAGAAGCTCGACCGCATGTTCAGCGCCGTGCTCGCCAACCCCGCCCCTCTCGTGCTGTACGCGGAGGGCGGTGGCGGCCGCCCAGGCGACGTCGACCTCGTCCACCAGAAGGTCGCCGGGTTGCACGGCCCCTCGTTCACGCTGCTCGCGCACATCAACGCGCGGGGCATCCCCATCATCGGCGTCGGTAACGGCTACCTCTTCGCCGGAAATGCCGCGCTCCTCGGCACGTCCGACTTCATAATTGCCACGAGCAACAAGGGCACGAGTATCGGCATGGGTGGGCCCGCCATGATCGAGGGCGGCGGCCTCGGCGTCGTCGCGCCCGAGGACGTCGGCCCCATCAGCTCGCACCTCGAGAACGGCAACATCGACATTGTCGTCAAGGACGAGGAGGAGGCGACGGACGTCGCCAAGACGCTCCTCGGCTTCTTCCAGGCGCGTCCGCCCGCCCCGCCCCGCTCGGGCGACTGGTACTGGACCCGCGACCCCAGACTGTTCCGCCACGCGATCCCCAACGACCGGAAGCGCGCGTACGACATGCACGGCATCCTGGACCTGCTGAGCGACGACGACACGCCGTTCCTCGAGATCGGCCCGCACTGGGGCAACTCGATCATCACAGGCTTCATCCGCGTGCAGGGGCAGACGCTGGGTGTGGTGGCCTCCAACGTCCTCTCGCCGCTCGGCGGCGCGATCGACGCCCCCTCGGCCCGCAAGGCCACGCGCTTCATGAACATCCTGTCCAAGACGCGCGCGGGGCACCTCCTCGCGCTGTGCGACACGCCGGGCTTCATGGTCGGGCCCCGCGCCGAGCCCGAGGGCGGCCTGCGCGCCTTCGCCGACTACTTTGCCGCCGGCGCGCGGTTCGTCGATGAGGGCGGGCAGATTTTCGGCGTCACCATCCGCAAGGCGTACGGCCTCGGCGCGCAGGCCCTGCTGGGCGGGAGCACGCACGTGCCCTTCCACTCGGTCGCGTGGCCGAGCGGCGAGTTTGCGGGCATGGGCATCGAGGGCGCCGTGCGCCTCGGGATGAAGAAGGAGCTCGAGGCCATCCCGGACCTCGCGGAGCGCGCCAAGCAGGAGCAGGTGTTCATCGACGAGATGTACGCGCGTGGGCGGGCTATCAACATGGCCCAGAGCACGGAGATTGACAGCGTCATCGACCCCGCCGAGACGCGCGACTGGGTCATCCGGTGCCTCGAGGCTGTGGAGCGGCGGTCTGGGTTCGACCCCAACACGGGCAAGCGGTCCAAGTTGTAGAAGGCTAGATCTGAAGTTGATATGGATAGAAGCATCTCAATGGCTGTTGCAGGCGCGGAAGGATGAGCTCCTGGCGCAGCAGCTCACCCGCTTTGTGCCACTTGGGATGTGTACACTGTCCTGGACCGAAATGATGATAACAGGATGTTTAATTCCGAGCTCGCCTGATTTTACTAGTAACACAATTTGCTCCCGCTGTTGAATGTCGCTCACCAGCAGTCACCTTGCACACCGTCAAGCAACATTCAACTCTCGTGTCGAGTCTCGACATCCACTTCCGCCTTCGCGTTCACAACCCCTCCGACACCTGCCCGACATGGGGAAAATGGCAGAGATGCAGCGCAAGCTGCTCGAGGTGGGTGGCCGTGTGTGCCCCTTTGGCCGTGCTGACAGCAGCAAATGATGGGCCCCGAGGCGATGGGCTTCAACCCACCCAACCTCGACTGGTGGAACGAGAAGGTGTGCCGCGACTACCTCTTTGGCACGTGTCTGCACGACACGTTCAGCAACACTGTGAGCTCCAGAGTATTTAACGCCAGCTGACGTCAGAAAATGGACCTCGGGCCGTGTCCAAAGACCCACTCGGACCGCATCTTGAAGCAGTTCCAGGAGGCGATGAAGGAGAGCCCTCCCGACCCGCGCATCGCCGCCTTCCGGCAGGAGCACGAGAACAACATCTACCAGTTTGTGGACGAGTGCGACCGGCGCATCCGCGCGTCGCAGCGCAAGCTCGAGAAGACGCCCGAGGAGAACCGCAAGACGGTCGACCTGATGAAGGAGATTGGCGAGATCGAGCTCGCGATCCAGGGCGGGACGGACGAGATTGAGCAGCTCGGTGCCGAGGGCAAGGTCGACGAGAGTATGGAAAAGCTCGCGGCCGTGGACGCGCTCAAGCAGCTCAAGAACGACAAGGAAAAGGAGCTGCAGGTGCTCAACGAGAACGCGGGCGCGAGCGGACACCAGAAGCTGCGCGTGTGCGAGATCTGCGGCGCCATGTTAAGTGTGCTCGACTCGGACAAGCGTCTCGCCGACCACTTCGGCGGCAAGATGCACCTCGGCTTCCACGAGCTGCGCAAGCTCATGGCCTCGTGGGCCGAGGAGCGCATGCGCGGCCCGCCCCCGCCGCCCCTCAGCGTGCCCCCACCCTCTGTCGCGCCGCCACCCTCTGTCGCGCCGCCAGACCCGCCACCACCCGGCCTCGGGCCGGGCGGGAGCCGGCCACCCGTGCCCCCCTTCCCGCTCGCCGACGACAAGCGCGAGGCCGGCGAGATAGGCGAGGACGGCAGCGACCGCTCGCGCTCTCGCGACAGGTACGACGACCGGCGCGGGGGGCGCGACCGCTACGACGACCGCGACAGGTACGGCGGCGGGCGCGACCGGTATGGGGACCGCGAGAGGGACCGCTACGGCGACAGGGAGCGCGACCGCTACGGCGACCGCGAGCGGAGCCGGTACGATGACCGCGACCGCAGGGATAAGTACGAGTGAGCTCGCATCTTGGGAAGCAGCTGACAGCAGCGACGACCGGAGGCGCGACCGCTCGCGCTCGCCATCCAAGCGCCGTGTTGTGTAGCCGTGTAGTGTACGTCATGTGAGAGATACATTCCGATTCTGTTACAATACATCTAGGAGCTGCAGCTGCACTGGAAGCCGAGCATGCCGCGCGGGCCAAGGCCGCAGAGGCGCGCGCGCTCGGCAGTCGCGTCGTCAAGATCGTCACGGATGCTGCCGTCCTCGCGCTCGCCGTAGCTCTCGAAGGGGTTGCTTGCGAGGTCGAGCACGAGGGCGAGAGCACGGCGCGCCGTCGGCACGTCGGCGTCCTTGAGCGCCTTGTCCATCGTGCTGATGACCTCCTCAAGCACCCACTGACGCAGAATGAAGCGGGGGTTGACCTTGCGCATCGCGGCGGTACGCGCAGCCTCCCACTTGCCGTCGGTCGCGTCCTTCTTCCATCCCTCAACCTCGGCGTCCTCAGCCGCGCGCGCAGCGTACACGCGCAGCCACGCGCCGGCGTCCTCCTCGGCCCGCATGACAGAGTCCGACGGGAGGTCTGCTGTGGTGGCGGCGATGAAGCTCTTCGCAAACTTGCGGATGTACCCCTCCTCGTCGGCGCGCGAGGGCTCGAAAGCAGCGAGGAGGCGGAGCGATGCGCCAAAGTCGGCCGAGCACGCCTTGAGCATGCCCTGGTAGTTGCGCACGATCGAGCGGTCGTCGTCGTCGCGGTACGTCTTGAGGCCGAAGCGCATCTTCCAGCCGTCGCACTCGGCCTTCTCCTGCGTCTGGGTGAAGATCTCGTTCCACCCGTCGATGGCGGCCAGACCTGCCTCCTCCCACTTGCGCACGTCGTCCGTGCTTGCGCTCTCACCCCACCCCGTGGGCGGCGGGGCGCCGTTCAGCTTCTCGTGCCCCAGGATCGGGAGGAGGGAGGACGCCAGCGAGTCAAGCGCGAACAGCACACGGTTTGGCTGGTTGCGGTACGAGTACAGGCCGCCGGGGTCCGAGTGGTTGCAGATGTGCTGCGGGTCGAAGACGTCCATGAAGGCGTACGGTCCGTAGTCGATCGTGAGGCTCATGATCGAGATGTTGTCCGTGTTCTGCTGTCAGCTGCGAAGCGAGGAAGAAGCTCACCAAGACACCGTGCATGAAGCCGTAGACCTGCCACGCGGCGACCGTGTCGGCGTTGCGTCGCACCACCTCGAGGAACCAGTCCTTGATGCTGCCCTTGGACTGCATGACGTCGTCCTTGACCCACATCGTCAGGTCCCGCAGACCGTCGAGGTTACCGTGGCCACCGAGCGGCGAGTTCTTGTCCGCCTCGGCCTCGTGCGCGTTGCTCCACCCGCCACCGAAGAAAATCTGGTGCGACTTGCGCCCGGCCTCGCCGGGGTTCATGGCCTCGAAGTGACCGATACGAATGAACGTCGGCGCCGTGCGGGCCACGAGCGAGCTGAGCTCGCGACCGTTCTCGCGGATCACGATCACCGGCGACGTGAGGATGGCGAGCGAGCGCGTCGTGGGAATACCCAGGGCCGCAATCGCCTCGCAGCCCAGGTACTCGCGCACGCCAGAACGGAGAACTGCGAGACCGTCTGCGGATCGCGCGAACGGTGTCCGACCGGCACCCTTGACCTGGATCTCGGTGCGGCCCGCATCGCTCACAGTCTCGAGGACGCTCACGGCTCGGCCGTCGCCGAGCTGGCCCGCCCACTGCCCGAACTGGTGGCCGCAGTACCGGGTCGACCAAGGCCCATACGCGGCCGAGGAGAGCACCTTACGTCCCGAGAGCACATCGACGAGCGCCGCCCGTGCTGGCGAGGCGTCGCTCTCGGTCCCGGCCTCGGCGTCGGCAGCATCGCCCACATCGAGATGAGGGAGCACCTCGGCACGCGCAATCTCGCTCACGCCCAGAAGGATCGGCTCGAGCTTGAGACGGTGGGCGCTGCTTCCCAGCGCGAGTCCGTTGTCGCCCTTGTCCTCCTTGTCGACCGGGTCCCAGCGGCGCAGCACGTCCTCGACGTCCACGCCGTCGCCCTTGTCCACGTCGGCGCCGAGCTCGAGCGCCTCGGCCTTGGTCACGCGCAGCGGCCACTCCGTCCACAGCGGCTGTACGGGAGCCCACACGCCGCGCGTCGAGGCCGGAAAGCTGGTGCTGCGGCGCTGGGACGACGGCTCGGAATCAACGTCGAGCTGCGTGAGCGCCTGCTGGAGCGTCTTGGCCGGGAGGGGGAGGCGGTGGATGGGGAGCTGTGATTGAGTCATTTTGGAAGTGTGTAGGTTTCTTGCAAGAGCAACTCGGTGTCGAGATGCGACTCGGAAGAGCATGAGCGGTTGAGATGAGATGCCGGAGATGGTGGATGATTAAGCGGACCCGAGTCCTCTTGGTGGCAACATCGGGTGACATCCAAGTGGAGGTTGAGCCTAGCGCGGATCTGATCAAGGTGACGTACAATCCACGTGCAGATCGCGTGCAATTTGCCCCCGCCCACGCCATTCCCGCTTCCGCCTTGTGCGCCTCCACTCATGTGCCCAGCCGACACGTCGAACGCGTCCACTACGTTTCAGACATCAACATCCCATCAACAATCCCATCGCCGGCATGTACCAGCCGCACCAAAATCCCCGCGCGCGCGGCGGCCTGTCCTCTCCTCCCGTGCAAGAGCGCGAGGGCGGGTCGCTGCTCGACGAGCTGGACAAGATGGCGCCCATCAAGAGCTTCGATGCCTTCCCCAAGGTCCAGTCGACGTACACTGCGCACTCTCGGCGAGGCGGCATCCTTACCGTCCTCGTCAGCCTGGCCATCTTCCTCCTTGTCCTCGTGAGTTAAGATTGACCCAATCCAGCTGACAACAGAACGACCTCGGCGAGTTCCTGTACGGCGAGCCAGACTACTCGTTCTCGATCGACTCGGGAGTGGAGGACGACCTGCAGCTCAACGTTGATCTCACCGTGGCGATGCCATGCCAGTGTACGTCGTGTCATAGGCGGTTCTCGTGTATCCGCTAACGCCAGACCTCTCCATCGACCTTCGTGACGCCGTTGGAGACCGCCTGCACCTGAGCAACGCGTTCGCCAAGGAAGGAGTGAGATGACTGAGGGTTTCAATCTAACTGACATCAGACCGTATTTGAGGTTGGCCGGGCAACTCATCAGAAGTGAGTTCGAGTGTGCTTCATCAGCTGACCACAGGCTGGCCAAGGCCTCCAAGGCGCCATCCGCGTCCAAGATCATTTCGGACTCGCGGCGCTCAACTCCCAACCAGAAGTCCTCATTGTCCGGTGTCCGCAAGTTCTTCTCCTCGAGCGGCTCGCAGCAGAAGCACTACCAGTACCGGCCCACCCACAACTGGGTCAAGGACGGCTCTGCATGTCGTATCTATGGCAGTGTGTCCGTCAAGAAGGTGACAGGCAACCTCCATATCACGACTTTGGGTCATGGCTACATGAGCGGGCACCACACCGACCACGATCGTAGGAGCAGTGTAGCGAACTCACCTAACGGCAGTTATGAACCTCACCCACGTTATTCATGAGTTCTCGTTCGGCCCCTTCTTCCCCGCGATCGCTCAACCGCTGGACATGAGCCTCGAGACCACGAACGACGCCTTCTCCGCGTTCCAGTACTTCCTTCGCATCGTGCCCACCACCTATATTGACGCCAACCGCCGCATGCTCATAACCTCGCAGGTGAGACTACCACCTTCCCCGAAACTGATATCAGTACGCGGTGACCGAGGCCACGCGTGTGTTCGACCATGGCCGTGGCGTTCCCGGCATCTTCTTCAAGTACGACCTCGAGCCGATGAGCATCACGATCCGCGAACGGACGACGACGCTGTACCAGTTCCTGATCCGCCTCGTCGGCGTGATCGGCGGTGTGTGGACTGTCGCTGCGTTCAGTCTGCGCGTTGCCAACCGTGCCCAGAAGGAGGTGACAAAGGCTGTCGCGGGGGAGAAGGACGTTATCCCCTCGTCGCTCTCCTCCCGCCCATCATCTTCCAGACGTAGCAGCTCGTTCTTGGGAATGGGCTCGCCATCGCCTGGTATGGGGCGGACGAACAGCTGGCTCTCGGGTGATGGCTCGGGCGACTGGAAGCGTCGGTAGTTTAGTAAGAGCTGGATCGAATCATTGCATGTTCCGCGACGGGTGTAGTTGTGCGCTGATGGCTACTGACTGGCATCACCAGTTGTCTGGAGCACGGTACATGAGGAGGCAACCATGGATCACTGGGCACGAGTGAAAGGCAGTGAAGCAAGCTTCCTCGCGACCAGATGTGCGCACCTTCCCTCTCTCCATCCCACCCGTCCCTCATAAACTTTACCTTCCTTGCTCGACATCTTTCGTTCACAACATCTTCCACTTCACCCACCTCATCTCTTCCAACCTCCTCCCACCTTTCATCTTCATCTCTCACTCCCTGACTCTTCTCATCTCCACCGTCCACCTCACCTCTCTCACGAGTCCGCTCTCCGTGCTTGCTAACAACCCTCACTCTCTCTTACCGTGGTCCCCAACTTCTAGCTTACCTTCCCTCCCTTCTCCCAAACGTTCTCTGGCCTTCCCACTCGCATCTCCTCATCCACCCCAGTACAGTAAGAGCCGCCGACGCGCACCTTGAGGCTCACCGGTGCAGTACGCGCAAACAATGGCGGCGGCAAGGGCTCGTGAGAAGGAGTTGGAGCGCCAGGCGTTCTACCGCCAGCTCGGTGAGACTGCGAAGCTCAGCCACACCTTCGTCAACCCGCCCCTGGCGATGAACAACCAGGCCCAGGCTGGATCCTCGCGGAGTCAGTTCGCCAGTGCAGCACGCCACACTGGTAAGCAGATAGTCGAGGGAAGATCGTGGCTTCTGCTCACGTCAGCACCTCCCATCGCGCCCCACCCCATGTGTATCGGCCCGGAGACGGTCAACAACCTCACAGCGGAGGCCCTCAACCACCTTAACGCTGACATGGCGCGGCTACAGAAGCCCGACACGACACACGCTTACGCCCACCACCCTCCTCCTCAGGCCTACGCTCCCCTTCACCTTCCCGCCCCCTCCCTCTACCCCACGACCTCTGAACTTCACGCCTTTGCTAGAGGATACGAGGCCAGCGAGTGGGAGCAGTAAGTCGTTTTAGTTTTCTCAGCTGAAATCAGACCTCAGCGGTTTCAGTTAACCCCGGGGGACATCCAGAGCCTCGTCTCCGCGGAGGTGCACCGTCTAATGGGACAGGTAGAGTCTCCTACTCGGTTGGCACTGATGGTAAGCAAGCCCAGCAGCCGCCCCGGCCGGTGCAAGGTCCCGCAGTGATCCCCGGGGACCACTCCTCCCTCCTCGCCCGCCTGGAAGAATACAAATTGGAGACCGATGGGCTCCGGGAACTCCTGCGCGTCGCTGAGGGGAAGGCTGACGGCGCCATCAAGAACCAGTCGCATATGGCAAAGAACTGCTCCGAGCTCGAGCGGAAGCTCGCCGAAGCGGAGAAGGGACAGAACGTTGAGCGCGAGGCCAACACCCAGCTCCGGCGTCGCCTGGAAGAGGTGAGTAGCCTCATCACAGCCAAGCTGACCTAACTAGACCGAGTCCCGGAACCGCAAGGACCTGGAGGAGACGCGGAAGCGCTACAACACCGCGGTCAACGAGAAGCACAACCTGAACGAGCGGCTCTCGCTAGCCAACGTAAGCTAGGTCCTTGGGTTTAGCTGAAGGCAGGTGGAAAAAGAGAAGAGCCAGGACAAGGTCAAGATGATCCGCTTCGACAACAAGACACTCGACGCTCAGAACGTCGAGTTGCGCGGAGCGAAGACTGCTCTCGAGCGCCAGAATGCAGCTCTTACCACCCAGAAGGACGACCTCGCTCGCCAGGTCAGCTGCCGGGGGAATCACCAACTGACCCCAGCTGGTCACTGTTGAGGGGCGACTGCAGCAGGCCCTCCACAACAACAGGCTTCTCAAACAGGTGAGCTGGGGTACGCCAGCAGCTGACGCCAGGAGTACCGCGATATCCGCCAGCAGCTCGCTCGGCTTCGGGTAGGTCTACATTGTGCCACTTGCTGAACAAGGAAGGAGCGCACCACAACCACCAATCTTGCCGAGACACCTTTCAACTTCAAGCCCCCTCAATCAACGAGTGCCAGCAAGACAGCCTCGCCGTCTGCCACAAAGCTCGCCCATGTCCTCCAAGAGCTCCAGGAGCTCCAGACTACCTTTGACCCCAGTGACCCGTACGTGAGTTGAGTTGCGGGCATTGCGTCATCCATCTGACTATCGCAGCAGGACCTCGGCTCCGCCTTCCAGTAATGGCGATCCTGAGAGATCTGATGAGAAGAAGCCCGATGGTGGCAGTGGCAAGGCCGAGCAGGGGTCGCCTGACTCCTGGTCGACAATCTCATTGTAGACGAGTGAGTGAGACATCAGAGATGGGAGTCGTAGATGACAGTAGGTCAGAGTAGACGAGTAGATATCACAGTACGACCATTTTCACGTTCATGTATCCACCATCGAGTATAACTGTCAGAGTATAGCTGCCACGTACACGGAACAGTGCCTAGTCCAGCTGGGTGTAGTTGCCAGGGAAGATGCCCTGGCGCCCATTGACCTTGCCGGTCCACCAGTCGTCGGCAGAGTCTGTACGCTCGACAATCTCGATGCGTTCCCCGGCACTGAACGAGAGGTCGCCCTCGGCCTGGGCCTCGTAGTCGAAGATGGCCGTGCAGAACTGCTTGGGCGGGGCTCCCGGCTTGGGCTTAAGGGGCGGCGGGGGAGGGGGCGCCTTCTTGCCCGAGGCGAATGACGCGGTCGAGGCGCTTGTCGAGGCCGAGTAGGGCGGAGGCGCGGCGGCGCCGGTGCGCGAGTACGACGAGGCGCTCGACGTCTTGCGGTCGAGGCCGGCCTTGGACGCGATGGAGCCGGCGCGGGCGGGGGTCGAGCTGCCGCTGGCAGTGCGGTGCTGCTGGAGCATCTTGGCTGACGTTAGCGTATGTCGAACCCGGGCAAAGCTCACCAGTGCTCTGGGTGCGCTTGGTGATCTGGAGCGCGTCGAGCTGCTCGGCAGCGTCGCCGCGCTGCTCGAGGTAAAGGTCCTCGATGTCGCGGCGCTCGAGGTCGTACTTGCCGTCCGAGAAGGACTGAAGCTTCTCGAGCATGATGTAGTAGACGTTGAGCTGCATGTAGTAGAAGCTGTGGAAGAGGGGGTCGATGAACCGCGTGCCCATGGCGAGGAACGCGGGCATCTCGGTCTTGAGCAGGTTGTTGTAGTGCTCGTACTCGCCCGAGGCGAGCTCGAAAGCCTCCTCGGTCTTGAAGAGGTTCTTCTCGTCGCTGAGACTCTTCTCCTTCTTTGCGCGCAGCTTGTTGAGGCTGTTGTTGTGGCGATCAAAGTCCTGTAACTTGTGCTCGCGCTTGACAATCGTCTTGCGGATCTTCTTGCAGATCTCGTGCAGCTCCTTGCTGGGCTGGACGATGCGCGACTCGATGAGCTCGAGCTCGGGCGCAAGCGTTTCCCGCAGCTCGTCCATGAGGCCCTGGTACGCCGCAATGTTCTTGACCGTCACCTCGGCGTTGGGGAACTTTGCGGCAATGTCGTACTCGGCGCCGATGGGCGAGAAGAGGGTCGCGATCGAGCCAGAGAAGCTCGAGCCCGAGTCGAGGAGGGCTGCGTGTTAGCAACGAGGGTGAGGTAGAGCAGCGCAGCGCCCCCGGTGACGTTGTTGTTCACCAGTGGTACACCAGCGGCAGCCTGGCCAACCACTCACACGTCACGGCGTCGCGGAACACGACCGAGTCCTTGTGCATCTTCTCGGACGCGGCCTCGACGGCGCTGAACTTGCGCTCCCTGGGGTCAGCACGGCCCCGACTTTGGCTTGGCGCGCGCAGTCGCCAACGCACCAGTCGTCAAACTCGGCATCCGACGACTCTGTCTGTCAGCAGCTGACTTGGGGCCACCAANAGTTTTGCACGCGACTCACTCTTGGACATGCCTATACGGCTGCCGAGGTTGTGCGGCGTGCTGGGAAAGTCAGCCATTGCGTTCCATCGGTTTGCGTTGGGCGCAGCACTCACCGCTGGAGGGCCTTGGTAAAGCCCTTCATGGTGACAGTCTTGCTCCGGGGGTTCTGTGTGAGGTGTACAGGGGGCCAGTTCTTGAAGGAGACGACGATGTTGGTGCTCTGGCGAGCAGTGGATTGTGGTGAGTTGGCAGAAGTCGAGATGAATGGGTTGAGTAGCAGCGGTGGCCAGCCAGCGGTGAGGTGATGACGCTGCCCCTCTCGGCCGCCAGGCGCCAGGTCGCCCCTCCCCTTTGCCCCTTTCGGCCTGTGCACCCACAGCCCCCCGCAGCCCCATGGCATTCGCGGAATCAAACATCTCGGCCGCCTTGAGCCTTGGCAAAGCGATACCATCTTGGGTGTTGGGTTGGGTGAATGAACTCAGATGCATGGCTCATGCTGTACAAACAATTGATATGATACACGAATCGAATGCTGCTCATCGTCTAAACATGATCTTCACGCCCAGAGCATCGCCATGGGAAGAATGCGGCGGTGCTCCTGGAGAACAAGGAGCTCGGCGCGGAGGCGGGCGTACAGACGCTCGTCCACGGGCGGGTGCTCGCCCCAGATGCGCGACATGTTGTCGCCGTTGCCGACAAAGAGGACGTCCTGGAGCCACTCGACTGCTGGCTGGGGGAGCCCGATCTTGGTGGGGAGGTTGCGGATACGTTCGAGCGCCTCCTTGGGTACGGAACCAAAGGTCAGGGCGCGCGTCGGAACGCGCTTGCACGTGCCCTTCCAGTACTCGGTGTTGACGGCCTGGAGATAGTGCTGGACAATGGTCACGCAGGCAGTCGGCGTGAAGTCTGGTGTGAGCTCTTGTTCGAGTGCATGGACATACTGTCAAGGTTCCAGTTGATCTCCTCGACAGACCACCCGCGGAACGCAAAGTCGAGGGGCTTGTTGGGGTTCATCAATGTGGTGTCGGGGCAGGTCGAGCTCGGGAAGCCACCCTGCAGCACGAGCTTGCGGAGCATGCCCTTCTCGGACCAGCGCTCGCCGGCCTCGACGACTGCGGGGTGCACGAGGTGCGCCGTCGGAGAATAACCACCGGACGCCGTGTCGCTGAGCCTGAAATATCAGCCTGGTTCCGCACCGAGATGTAGGGACAACGTACCACTGGAACTCGATAGGGCGAACGGCTTCAAGCACTTCGTTGAGGTAGTCCATACGCTCGTCGTCGTCGTCGATCATGTCGCCGCCACGGAGGGTGAGAACGGCGACCTTGGGAAGGAAGAGTGGCTCCTTGGTCGCGCCGGGTGCCTGAGGCTCGACGTAGGCAATGTCAATGTCGAGATGCTCGAGCTCGGCTCCCTGCTTGGTGGGGGCGCGGAACACTCCATAGTTGTAGTTGAAGTAGTACTGCCACTCGGAGATGGATGTGATTTTAATGTTCTTGGGAAGGGGCGGGGGGCCAGACGACGGGGCGGCCGTGAGCATCAACGGGGCTGCGAGAGGGATGATCATGGTTGGATTGGGCTGGTTGGTTGGCTCGGGGGTCGGAATTCGTCGAGGGGCTACCGCAGCGGGACAGTTACACGGTGGCCTTCATGGGGAGATTGGCGAGCGAGCAAAAGTGAAGAGGTGTAGAGTGTCGTTGCAAGAGAGAGATGCAACTGAGTGAACGAGCTGTTCAGAAAATGTGCGGCCAGGGAAGGGGGCCAAGGTCGACGTGGGTATGTGAGAGGAGGATTGAACCGGCCGGATTAGGTGACAAAGGTGTGGTGGCCCCGGGGGCGGGGGTGGTGGCGAGGTGAAGTTACGCGCGCGCTGGTTGGGTGGCAAAGTTTGATCAAGAGAGCGAGCGAGCGGGGTGGTGCACGTCCCCGTCGGCGGTTCCGCTAGCGATGGCGCGCGAAGAGGAGGAGTGAGAATGAGAGAGAAGAAGAGAAAGGAAGAGAAAGGAAGAGAGATAGCTGACAGAGCAAGACTAAGCAGCAAGAACAAGGGCTATCAAGCGCGCGTCACAGGTTGATGCAAATCTAGCAGCGCTCTCAGCTCTCACTCACCGTAGTCGTTAGGTGCAGTGTCCGGCAAGGGGTGACCGACGGTGAGGTGATGAGTGGCGTGCGTCGTGCCGATTAGGGCGATTAGGGGAATGGGTGGCGTATGTCCTAGGTCCAATAGATTCCTCGGGTCTGACGCCTTGTCGTCTTGGTGCCTCAGGGACAATGACCTTGTTTGACAAGCAGACAAGCTAGAGCGGGATCAGATTTGGAGCAACAATAATCAACTGATCCATCAGTCAACCGCCGGCAAAAGTGGTTACCGCTCATTTCTCGGCCAATCCTGTTCCGCACCGCTCCAACCCACCCGCCCCCGCCCGTTTGTCTCCGGTTCCCTCTCCGGTTGCCTCATCGACCTCTTGTCCGGTACCGGCTCTGATGCTGCAGCGATGCCCGCACACGCGCGTCACTCCCCGTTCGCGGATTGTACCGCGACGGAGATGGCGCGGTCATCCCTCGCTCGATTCTTGCCACCCAACCCCGATCCCCCCGAGGGACCGAGAATCCGACCTCGCCTCTGAGCGCATCCTTCTATCGGACCCTCCGAGCGCCGAAGCCGCGGGGGGATTGGGTGGGGGGCGGTGGTGGGCAATACGCGAGATTTATCGAGCTACCCGCGAGCAGAAGCGGGCGGAGAGCGTGCGAGCGACATACATAACATTTGCGAAAGCGGAGCGAGGGGGATTGGGTGGGGGGCGGTGGTGGGCCATACGCGAGATTTATCGAGCTAACCCACGAGCGGCAGCGAGTGTGCGAGCGTAGCGAGCTAACATAACTTGCGAGCGGAGCGAGCCACAAGGGTTGGGGTGGTGGGCGGGCACGGCTGGGTGGGTGGGTGGGGTTGACTCTCCGCACCCAACCCGAGAATCCGACCTCACCTCGTCTGCTTCCTTCTATCGGACCCTCCGAGCGCCGAAGCCGCGGCCTCGGTCACTCCATCGCTCTTCTCTGTACATGCATCACCCCACCTCTTCCCGCCTCGGACCATGGTGTTGGAGCACGGAGCTCGCTTGGTGGGGCCATGCACATGTGGCGCGTCCGGGGAGATTCTCAGCTGCGTTGTGCCGTCGCTAAACCATGAGAAGCTGCCACTCGCATCGCGTGGATTGCGGCACGGGGCCGTAGCGGGGGCGGGGCGTGGACGGCGAGTGGCCGCCTCGGAACTTGGCCGCCGAGGTGAATCCCGATGGCTGCCGCGGATTCCGACATTCTCCTCGATTATCCTCATCTCTCCTCATTCCTTGACGCAGGTACCTCGATTCTCAGGGTCACAACGTCGCGCGTTGTGTGGGTTGTGCAACCCCCGCCCCCGGTTAACTCGTACCTCGCAGCTCGTAGCTCTTGCTTACCTAGGGGACCTCGGGCCTACCGTGTCTCGGGCGCACTTGCGCTTGTGTTGAGCGGCTCCACGCCATGCACGCCACGCGATGGGTGCGCAATCCCGATCACGTCTCAACACGCATCACATGCCCAACCCTCGGAGCGGGAGCAGATCCCACTGACGTCGTCGATTCTCAGTCGTAAGCCCATGAGTCCATCCAACAGAGCCCGCATATAAATATCTCCAAAATCATGCAACACAGCTTTTGACCATCGAGAAGCAGTGTAGAGAGGCATGGTGGCATTAGGTGCAGCTATATATGTGTGTACGTGTACCAAGAGCGCTGGCCAGCGCGGGACTAACAGCCAGCGAGCTTAGGGCGAGACGAACGACGCCTCGGAGAACATGTAGCCCGGGACGGGGACAGTCTTGCCGTCAAGCTCGACCTCGAGGGTCGCGCTGTTGTGGTACTGGAAGATGTAGGGCTTGACACCCGTGACAGCAGAGAGACCCTTGCGGATCACGTAGGGGAGCTCGGCGAGGACGTCCACCTTCTCGATGAGGCCGGACCACGCGTCGTTGACCGTAACGGTTGCCTTGGCCTTGCCCTGGCCGTCGACACGGTCGCCGGCCCACGTGAAGGAGAGACCGTGAGGAGCGTCGTAGCCAGTGTCCGAGTCGGGCAGGCACGCAAGGTGCTCGGCAGAGCACACGTCCTGGCTGCACGTGGGGTACTGGTCGGGCTGGGCAGCGTAGGTCTGGCCAACGCCCAGGAGCACCGACTGGGGAAGCGTGGACGTGTAGACGGCACCGACATTGACCTTGGTGTGGCCCGAACCCTTGCCCGCGGATCCGTAGTCGTCCTGGGATCAGCAATCTGAACATGGTGCGACATTCCAGGGGACGTACCGTGGTCTGGAACTCCATCTGGACAGCCCGAACAGAGCCGAGCTCCGACTTCTCGGCCGTGCCGCCGGTGGTGAAGTAGGTAAAGTTCCAGCGCCTGGCAATCTGTTTGTGTTAGCAGCATTCCTTCTGTTGTTGCCTACGTTGTTGGGGCGCATGCCAGACTGGATCGCGTGGATGAAGATGGCGTCGCCGGTGGCGTCAATCTCCTTGCCGTCGATGGTGATGGTGCCCTTGCTCCAGGCCATGGGGTGGAAGCGGCTGATGATCAGCAACTGTGCGCAGCCCGGACACCTCAGAAGACGCACTGGAAGACAAAGCCCTCGCGCTTGTCAAAGTGCTTGTCCTTGCCAAAGATCGAGTAGCCACCGTCCTCGCCCTGGCCGTACTTAAAGCCGAGGGCGTTGGCAGGCTTGGTGTAGGTCACGTTGAGCTGGACCTGCTTGTCGAGGTCGGCGGTGATCGTGTAAGACTCCTCGCCGTTGGCCGAGCCAGCGTTCTGGACGTTCTGGAGGTCAGAAGTGAGCGCAGATGAATTGCTCACAAAGTGGTCAGACTTGCAGCTCCTGCCCTCGTGCTTGAAGTTGGTGACGTTGACCGACTTCCACACCTGCTGCTTGGTGTTGGGGTTGTAGTACTTGAACGTCATCTGCGCGGTGGCGGGGATGAGGAACATGCTGCCCGTTAGGTCCGTCAGCAGCGGCGCACGCACCCGAGGAAGCTCCAGATGACCTGGACCATGAGGAAGCTGCCGTCCGGAAGGATCGAGTACCAGACCTGCGTCTCGGTCTGGAAGCCCTTGTTGCTGATGCACATCCACTGCACGGTCAGTGCCAATCCCCAGACATCGCAATGGGCCCCACCTCGGTGTCCTTGTCGGTCGGCACGGCGTAGCCCTTGTGGTACGACGGAGCGGGCCAGAAGTTGGGGCCGGTCTCCTCCTTCGCGTGCTTGCTGCCACTGGGTTGTCAGATGCGGAACGAAAGGGAGGCGCGTGGCCACTGGCCACGGGCTGCAGGCAGAGGTGCAGGTGGAACTTACCCAAACCACGACATGATTAGGGATAGATTGTTGGTAGAGAAAAGAGAGTAGTTCGCTGTTGCAGATGACAGCGAGGTAGCGAGGTATATAAAGCGTTCGGAAGCGAGGTTGAGATTGACCAGAGATGGGCCAGAGATCCAGAGAGATAGTTGAATGGAGTGTACAATGGAGAGAGAGAGAGAGAGAGAGGGAGAGAGTTGCAGTGCCAGCATTCACCCGACCCATGTCCACGCAACACAATCCATTGCGTCCGTGGATCCGTGTTCGGCGCCCGTCAACCATCGCACAGGCCCGGGGGGCGCAACTAAAGTTCCCTGACTGACCGAGTTGGGTCCACCACCTCCAGCTCGTCGCGGTGGAGCCGATCACGTGACACTCTTCTTGTGACGTTACCCTCATGCGTCATAATTCTAATTTCAATCCCTATTTCAGGCCGAGACTGGACCTGTTCAACCAAATTCACTTAATGCTCTGTGGCAAAGCTCATAACGGTCTGTTTGTGTGGGAAGGTTTCGTATGAGCGATGCGAGCGAGGAACCAAACATGCGACTCAATGCAACTGAATGTCTACTGCTTATCTCTCTCTCACATCGCCAGCCCCACGCCAGGCTCACTGCACCCGCCCACGAAAGTGATCTTCATCGACTCATCAGCGACGAGGAGAAGGGGACCTCGTCCGAGACTTGTGACGTGGCCTCTCCTCGCGCGAGTCAGACGCATGGCGCCTCGAGTGATAGTCGCGGTCACGGTCGCGTTCATCCTTCCTGCCAGAGCTCTCCGCCCGGCTTGGCGACTCACGACGGCGGACATCTTCGTCGTGACGGCTGCGGTGCCGCCGGTCGTCGTCGTGACGGCTGTCCCGGTCATCCCGGCGACGTCGATAGTCCTCACGGCTCCGAGAACGGTCGCGCCGACGGTCATCGTCGTCGTCACGCCTCCGTGATCGCCTACGGTCGTCGTCGTCCCGGTCGCGATTGCCTCGCCTCCTATCCTTCTCCTCGCGTCGGGCTTCGCGCTCCGCCCGCTTCAGAGCGCGCTCCTCCTTCCGCATCCTGTTGTCAGCTTGAAACCGTGACACGGTTGTACTCACTCTTTCTCGGCCCTTCGCCGCGCCTTGTCATCATCTCCGTCTTTGCGCTTCACGGGGACATTGTTCGCGCCCGTCCCCGCCCCGTCGCCGTCGCGCTTGACAGGGGCGTACCCGAGAGCCGCTGCCAGAGCCTCCTGCTCCTGCTCCTTGAGCTGGCGGATTTCCTCCCGCTTCCGCTCGGCTTCGGCATCGGC
>JAMALN010000641.1:0-22723 GCA_023630115.1 Cutaneotrichosporon sp. PK4640 | reverse complement strand
CTTGTAGTGCTCCGAGACGTTGAAGGGGATGTTGGAGGCTGTCATGGCGCCTGCTTGCGTCGGCGGGGAGGTGAGGGAGGTGGGGGGAGGGAGGGGAGGAGGGGGTGAGGTCGAGGTGGCCGAGGGTGGACGAGGAAGAAGAAGAGGTGGTGGAGACAAGGATGATGAGGATGGAGGATGAGGTTGTGGGTGGTGGAATGGAGTTGGTCCTTTGGAGAGTCAGAGTTGGCTCCGTTGGCTAAAGTGGCTAAAGGGAGGTAACGAGGGAGGGGGGGGCACAGGAGCAGAGGCGCAGAGAGGGACAGAGAGGGGAGTGCGGGTGTGCGGGGAAGGTTGAGCTTAAGGGATAAACGCTACAACCACGACGACAACTCCCATCTAGACTCTAGACGCGTTTCTCTCCTCCTGCCTCCTGCTCGCTGCTAGCTGCTAGTCTCGTTTTCATCCTCCTCACTCCTCCCTCCGTCTCTGCAGCCACACACACACACACACACACGACAAGAACAATGCAACTGAACCCCGATCTCGCATGCCCCTTTGTCTCCTCCTCCCCGTCGCCATCGATGCACCCCCGCACACCGAGTCGTCCGGTCTCGTCGCTGTCGTCCCTGTACGCACCCCGCGCCCTGGCCGCGCTGCACGGCACGGCACACCGGGACACGGCGCCACCGCTACAAACGCCACCGTGTCACGCTCCTCGTCCGTGTTTCAGTCCCTGGAACCCGTGCCTACCCTCCCGATTCAAAGACCATCCAGAACACCTCCGATCATCTCCTTGCACCTTTCACAACCCTCTCTCATCTTCATCCACAACCGCACATGCATGTTCCCACACTCTGCCTCTACGCCCAGCGGCTCTTGGCCAGCGGGTCGTCCTTCTTCTGCTTCTGATGCTTCTCGGGCGAGCGCGAACGCGGCGGCGTCGGCTCGCGCTCGCGCACAGGAGGTGAGTCCCGCCGGCGACGCGGAGGGGTGTCGTCGTCGCGTGCCGGCCGACGCGGAGGGGTGTCGTCATCACGCGCAGCCCGGCGAGGAGGCGTGTCATCATTACGCGTCGCACGCCGAGGAGGCGTGTCGTCGTCCCCTCCACCGCGGCGCGGAGGCGTCGAGCCGTCACGACGGCGCCGAGGCGGTGTGTCGTCCCGCGCGCGCCGAGGAGGGGTATCATCGCGTGCACGACGGGGAGGAGTGTCGTCGCGGGCACGGCGAGGACCGGGGTCGTCGCGCTCGCGCTTCACAGGCGAGTCGCTGCGGCGGCGTGGCGGGGACTCCCGGCGGCGCGGAGGTGATGGCCGGCGTGGGGGCGAGGGACGGCGAGGCGGCTCCTCGCGCCTGCGCGGGCTCGGCGACCTCCGGCGCGGAGGGGAGCGATCGCGGTCGCGGCCCCGGAAGTCCCTCTGCCCGTAGCCGCCGTCCCGCTGTCCATACCCGCTGTCCCTCTGTCCGTAACCCCCGTCCCTCTGCCCGCCACGGCCGCCCCACCCGCTGTCGCGCTCCCGCCCATAACCGCCACCACCACCACCGCCCCCTCCCCATCCTCCGCGGCGCGGCTCCCATCCCCTGTCACCACCGCCGCCACCATACCCCCGGTCGCCGCGGTCGCGGCCCCCGCGAGGCTCCCATCCACGCCCGCTGTCGCGCCCGTAACCGCCCTGTGTGTCAGCTCGAAGACCTCCGTGCCATAGCATTCCCGGCCACCACGGACGCAGAGAAGCAGAAGCTTCTCCGGTGTTTGCGTGAAACTGTGTGGCCCAACCAAGCGCCGCGTACCGCGGACGTGGCGCTTCCATTCCGCGCCATCGGCCAAGCCTTGTTTCGGAGCACTCACCCTTCCTCCGTCGCGGTCGGCGATGGCGTCGGAGCGCGCACGCATCTGACCCTCCAGGTCGCCGCTGGGTACATTGCCCGCACGCGCCGCCTCAATCTCCTTCTTCTTCGCCTCGATGAACTGTTGTCAGCTTTGTACGACCGTCACAGCTCACCTCGGCTGGAACACCGCCGACGGTCGCCTGCGCGCTCAGGAGCAGCTTCCACAGCTCATCCATGAACGCCGCGGCGCCGTACTTGTCCATGAAGCCGACTAGGCTGACCTGCATCTTCTTCGGGTCGGGGATCTGGCGTTAGCGGTTGTTGTGAACGAGACACAGCCATCCTTGCCTCCATTCGACAGCTCGCCAGTCTCTCCATCGCCCCAGGCGGCAAGTGGATCATTCAGTTCCTGTCCTCCTCGACCTCTTCTCCATGACTGATGAATAGAGCTTCCCCGGCTTGTGCTTCCTCCCGAGGCGCCGACACGCCCTGCGCCTCACCTCCAGTCGGCCTCACACCTTCCCTCCGCACTGGCTCCACCCGCTTGTTGCTCGAAACACTCACCGGCTTGTCCTTGTCCTCGATCATGCTGTACACATACTCGACGACGACATCGTCCTCCACGCGCATGAGCTCAATGAGCCGCTTGGCGATCCATGGGCGCAGCACGCTAATGTTGACCTTGCGCAGGTCCACGCGCTCGCTAAAGTGCGCGGGGAACTTGGTCGCCTTGATGCTCGCCGCCTCCTTGTCCTTGAAGCGCGCGTCGGTGCGGTCCGCCATGATGGGTGAGTCGGGGAAGGTGGATGGAGGATGAGGGAGACGAAAGAATGCGCGGCGGTGGAGGGACAGTTACGCAAATAGCGGAAGCATTTCCAGAGGTTCAAGTGATGAACGGACATGGTTCTTTGAGCAGCATGAGCAGCCTCCCATTCAATACGACTCATTACAACTGTATTGGCCAATCTGCTTCCGCTAAAGAATGACGAGTGGAGGTCCGCTCAGCTTCTCGCCACCCAAGTCGAACTGAGGGTGAGGAGCAACTCTACTCTTTCCATCTCACACCTCCCTCTCACCTCGCCTGGAACCAAGAGCTCGTCAACTGCGAGCTCCCCGCCTCAAAATGGTCCAGCCGTCGTTCACCGACCCCTCGCGCCCGGGCGAGGAGGCCAGCAGCTCGTCGCCCACAGCCCCGCTCGACCGCTTCCTCGACAGCCAGCCCGCAACCTTCTACGAGTCCATCTACCAGTCAGAGGCATCCTGCCTGTGTATGCTGAGGTGCGCAGATTGATATTGCCCTTGCTGATCCGCGACAGGCTGCTGCCCCCCGTGTGCCGCCAGATCATCCTGCACGTTCTGTGGTCGCACCAGACGATGAAGAGCTCCGAGCTCAAGGCCTTCTGCGGGATGGATGAGCGCCTCGCGCCAGAAGCGTAAGCCTGCCTATGTCCACGCTGATGGTTGACAACGCAGTGCCGAGGAGATCATTCGACCGGCGCTCGCGCGGCACATCTTCCACCCACTGGCACAGAAGAGCGGCAAGACGCCCAAGTTCCACTGGCCGCTGAGGGACACGTTCAAGCGCGGGTTGCGAAATGTGCTCACCGGACAGTGCGTGGAGAAGACGATAGCTAGCAGGGTTTGCATCTGCTGACAGCAGGGGAACGTCCAACTCGTTTGGTGTGCCGTATCAGGGCGACGGCGACACTCCGAGCCAGGACGACCTGATCGGCCATGGAGAAGACTCGTGGGAGGTGCGTCCATCATCTGACACTAGCTGACCCAAGGCCATCCTCAAGTACATGGTGTCGTCTGGCAAGTCGAGGCGGCGTCCGCAGAACACAGTGTTAGACCTGCTCTGCCACGCTGGCTTGCTGAGGGACAAGTAGGTTCCGCGCGCCACTGGGCTCTGACCTCGTAGGTATCCCACAGCCGCTCGGCGCTCGTACGAAGCTCTCGATATCACCGCCCAGGGCTTCTCGTTCCTGTTAGAAGACCGCCAGACGCAACTGTGGCAGATCCTCGTCGCCTACATCGCCGGCAAGCAGGCGCGCGGTGAGAACGCCGCAGACGTGTTAACCGTCTTCTTCTCGCTGGGCTGTATGCAGCTGGGGCAGAGCTACTCTGCATCCAACAGCTTCCCGTACGCCCAGGACATCTTGGACGACCTCGAGCAGTACGGGTTCATCTACCGCTCGCCGGACACCCCAGACCAGTTCTTCCCCACCCACCTTGCGACCTCTCTGTGCTCGGGTGACCTCTCCGAATCGCGCTCCCAGAGCGCGGATGACAAGCGGTTCCTCATCCTGGAGACCAACTACAAGATCTATGCTTACACTTGTGAGCTATGTGGAATTGAGGAAGCTGACATCAGCGAACGAGTTGGAGATTGAGATCCTCAACCTCTTTGTGGACATCAAGATCCGGTACCCCAACCTCGTCGTTGGCAAGCTTGACCGACAGAACGTCAAGAACGCGATGGACAAGGGAATCACGGCCTCCCAGATCATTGCATACCTCACAAGCCACGCGCACCCGCAGATGTACAACCACCCACCACCCTTACTCCACGCCTCCATCACCGACCAGTTACACCTCTGGGACCGCGAGCGCAACCGCCTCGATACCAAGGACAGTGAGCTTTCGAGTTGGTTGCAGCTAACACGCCAGCGGTCATGTTCGAGTTCTTCTCAAAGGAGTTGTTCGACGAGGCGCGCGACGAGGCAAAGCGCAACGGTGTCCTGCTTGTGGACCTCCCGAAGGACAAGCTCCTCTTCGTGCACCCCGAGGCGCGTGAGGCCATGAAGGATTTTATCAAGGAGAAGCAGGAGCAGCTCCGCGGCGGCTATTAACCCCCACCATGTATCATTAGTACCATTAGCAGCGTGATGCAGCCGATTCCTATGTTTTATGCATCTAGACGAGGCGCTTTGGGCTCTTGATGCCGCGCTCCGAAGCCTTCACTCCACGGTCGACGTGCACGTCGCCGACATACCGCCCCTGCTCGTTCTTGGCGGCGTCGAACGCGGCGGGGCTCGCCGCGCCGTCGACGATCGCCGTCGCCTGCGCCGCGGCGGCGGCGGCGCGCGCCTCGTCCGCCTCGGTAGCCGTCTGGTCGGCGGCCGCGGACAGCTTGGCAATCTGGCCGCGCACGCCCTCGACCGCTTCCCCGCCGATCGCGAGCCAGTCCGTCTCGCGCGCGTGCGCGTACGCCCCGCCGAGCGCGGCGTTCCACCGCTGCTTGAGGATCTCGGAGAACGCGGGCGGCCCGGGGCGCGGCCCCACAAAGCTCGCGGGCGCGGGGCCGGGCGTCTCGTCAAAGCTCCGCTCCATGAGCACCGCCGACGTGTGGAGGCTGGGGTCAGCGAGGGCCGGCGAGGCTAGCCGAGCCAGGTGGAGACACTCACTCCCGGCGGATCTGGTCGGTGCTGTGCGCAATCGTCGTCGAGATGGTGTAGTACACGGCCGCGCCCGCGAGCACGCCGGACCCAGCGCCGAGGAGGAACCCTGCCATGGTGTGTGAGTTGCGGAGTGGGTGCTCGAGCAATCAGGCAATGACGGCACGGCGCCGGGTTGGGCGGGCGATTTGGTTCCGCCGCCCCGTGGGTGGAGGAAAAAGTCGGACCTGGTGTTCAACTCCTCACTACCACCAACGACGACACCATGCGCCCGACCGTCGCCCTCCTCCGCCGGTCTACCTGGAAGGGTGAGTGCGAGGAGCGCGGAGCACGGAGCACGGAGCGGGACAGAGAGAGGCGGGCGGGGCGGGCGAGATGGGGAGGGAAGCGCGACGTCGACATCGCAACATTGCGCGCGCTCTTGACGCGGACGGACTCGGCACGCGCAGCGCCTGCGCACCTCGGGGCGCGGGAGCTGCGGTCTCGGGTAGAGTGCGCATTGGTCCCTTGCCGCTAGCGGAGCGTGGCCTTTGACCGCCCGACCGAAGTCGCGCCGGTTGTCGGCGCACTCGACGCTCGCTGGAACTCTGGCGGCCGCGCTCTGTCATGCTTCCAGAGGGGCGCGCAATGCTCCATTCACGATGGGGAGATGCGTACGCCGGGGGCAAGGAATCGCATTGCGTCTGGAGACGGCGGAAGACGCGGCGAGCGATCATGGACGAACGCGGGCCCTCCGCGCGCGCCGACCTTCCCCCGCGCCTGCAGCCCTCCAGGACCCGACGCGCGCCTGTGGCTTCTTGTCATATGGCTTCTCGCGTACTTGGCGTGCTCCTCGCCCGCATTTTGGGCTTAGCAAAGCTTTGGAGGCGGCGTGGCCTTGTGTAGGGAGTGGTGGTAGCGGACGACGTTGGCACCGCATCTGCGGCTCGTCCAACTGCCTCCACTCCCTCTCCCCTCTCCCGCCCCCTCCCCCGACCTCCGAGTACTCCCAGCGTCCTTGAGCATCGTTGGCTCGGTTCGCATCTCTGTCGTGCCATCTTCCTGGCATGCTGGCAGCTGGAGATGTCCCGGAAGCCAGTCGAGGAGGTGCAACCACCCCAACACCCTATCCCCGTCAACACGGCTAACCCCAGGTCCCTACTTCACGGCCTTCCCCAACCTCCAGGAGGCGATGAAGAACAACACGCCAATCTACACCAAGTCGCGCGCGTGCACGATCGTGCCAAACTTTGTCGGGCTCAAGTTCATGGTGCACAACGGCAAGGACTTCCTGCCGGTCACCGTCACCGAGGAGATGGTCGGGCACAAGCTGGGCGAGTTCAGCTTGACGCGCAAGAAGTTCACCTTCAGGTGGGTGTGGGAGCGGCTCTGTCTATGGACATGATGCCGTCCAGCTGCATTGTTTGCCAGCTTAGCTGACAACAGGCAAACCAAGAACAAGTAGACGATTCACTGTACCTCTATCATGCCATTATCATCATTCCGCCTCGGACTGGCGTCTCAACTGTGTTACTGGTGGCGCATGCCAAGGGCGGGCCGTGACTGACTGGCACAGCTCTGTGCTCACGCCACCGAGCCCCTTATAGGTCCCTCTGTGGCGACTGGGGTTGAGGCTCGTCCAGACTGCCTTCCTGCCTACTGCTGGACGCCTCCTGTCTGCTGCCACCCACCCTTCTGCTCAGTCTCATGAGTGCAGTGCTCCCACGATCTGGTTCGATGCGGGATGCCAACCATTGATGCCCTGTACGTTGTGCGCACACATGTCAGCGCTCCTCAAAAGCGTTTGCATACAACCATGCAATCCTCAGCGACTGCCCTCTCCTTCTGTGCCCTTCCATCACCTCTCACCGCCACTCCAGCCCTTGATTAGAACAGGCAGGGCGTGGTCTGGCCGGACGGTCGATCGATCTGATCGCGGTGATGCTTAAGCACCGGATGTCTCTTTGCGTTCCTGGATCCCTCAATGCCGGGCTGTATTGGCTGCGGGGTGAGCTGCCTCCGATAGATACGGCGAGCTCGGCATCTGTGACGTAGTGGACGCGCAATGTTGATCGTATCGTGGCGGTGCAGCCGAAGATGAGTCCGCTTCATTCTGTCTGCAGGATTCGATGTGGTGGCTATGCAAACCCGCGCCGCGCACAATACCTGCCAGAGCCAGCCTGTTCGGCTGCGCAGCAAGAACCTGACTCCGGCTGACCGCTGACCGCGAGCACTGCCCCATGACCGCATACCCTGTCATCCCGCCCAAGCAACTGTGCCTGATTGGCACTTGGCATGCACACACCGCATCTCGCTACTCTCTCCTCTGACTACATTATAACTCTCACTCGAACGCGCCCACTTTCTAGTTTACACTTCACGTCTCTTTTACTCCATCTACACATCCTCCACACCAGACATGTACGGCGGAGGATACAACCAGCAGCCCTACGGCCAACAGCCTAACCAGTACGGCGCGCCTCAAGGCCAGTACGGCGCGCCGCCGCCCAACCAGTACGGTGCGCCGCCCAACCAGTATGGCGCGCCTCCCGCCAACCAGTATGGTGCCCCTCCCAACCAGTACGGAGCGCCCCCCGCCAACCAGTACGGAGCTCCTCCCGCGAACCAGTACGGGGCGCCTCCTGCCGGCGCGTACGGCGCCGCGCCCACCCAGTACGGAGCGCCGGCTCAGAACCAGTACAACGCTCCTCCGCAGAACCAGTACGGCCAGCAGCCCAACCAGTACGGCGGTGCCCAGGGCCAGTACGGTGCCCCCGCGCAGCAGTATGGCGCTCCCGCGCAACAACCCTACGGCCAGCAGCAGTACGGGCAGCAGCAGTATGGGCAGCAGCAGCAGTACGGCGGCGCCCAGTCGTACAACCCGCCTGGCCAGTACGGCAACCCCGCTGGTGGATACCAGACGCAGCCGGCGTTCACGCCATCAGCAGGTGGCCCCCGCTTCCTGGGTGTGCAGATCCCCGCGCCGCCCCCTGCGCCGCCGCTCGCCAACCTGCCCAACTACAACGCGCAGTTTGATGCTGATCGCATCCGCAAGGCCACCAAGGTGCGTATTCCAACCTGCAGGGAGGTCGGCGGCGATCAATCTGTTGTCGCCCGTTGCCTCTTCGAGTGTCGACGACAGATTTGCTGACGCACAGGGCTTTGGCACGGACGAGGACACGGTGATCAACACGCTCATGCCCCTGGATGCGTTCCAGGTCGATGTCCTGAGCCGCACGTACGAGCAGCAGATCGGGCGCTCGCTCAAGACCACAATTGAGAAGGAGACGTCTGGATGGTGAGTCGCGAGAAGCGGTGGGCGCTGACAGCCAGGCTCGAGTTCATCCTCCGCCTCAAGTCGCTCGGCCCGCTCGGCGGCGACCTCTGGCTCATCCACCGCGCGTGCAAGGGGATGGGCACGCACGAGGATCTCCTCAACGAGGTGCTTCTCTGCCGCTCCAACGAGGAGATCTTCCTGCTCAAGGAGGGCTTCCGGCGGCTGTACAACAAGGACCTCGTGTCGTTTGTCCGCGGCGAGCTCAGCATGAAGACGGAGCGCATGTTCAACATGGCTCTCGCGGGCACGCGCGACGAGAACCCCATGGTCAACCACCAGCAGGTGCAGCAAGACATTGAGTCGCTGTACCGCGCCGGCCCCGGCAAGATCGGCACCGACGAGATAGGCATCTGCGGCATCCTGCTCCAGCGCTCGAACCAGCACCTCCAGGCCATCGCGCAGGGCTTCCAGCAGCGCCACCGCATCTCACTCTCCAAGATGGTCGAGAGCGAGTTCTCGGGCCACATGCGCGACGGCCTGCTCCACATTGCCCGCTTCGCCGAGGCCGACGGCAACGGCGTCCACCGCGACGCCCTCCTCCTCGAGGCCGCCATGGCCGGCATGGGCACCAAGGACGAGCGTCTCTGCTACCGCCTCTGCCGCATGCACTGGGACCGCCAGCGCTTCGCCATGGTCAAGAACCAGTACCGCCAGATGTACCACCGCGACCTCGTCCAGCGCGTCAAGGGCGAGACGTCGGGCAAGTACGAGAACGCCCTCGTCGCCCTCATCACCCAGAACTAGACGTCCGCCGTCCCCGACATCCAGTAATAAACATCTGCGCCTGCGATACCCATCTCCACCCTGTGCCTTGCTCCACTTATCGCCTCCGTCTAGTCATGAGTCTCAGCCTCCATCCGCTCCCGCCCCGTCGACTCCAAGTGCCCCTCATCGTCCAGCCAGTCTCCGCCCGGTCTCACGCCTCCGGTTCTTTTGCCGCCTCGTCCTTGCCCCGCGCCTCTGCTTCTTGCTGTCGAATCTTGGCTCTTTGACCGTTTCGTGACCGCGTCTTGATTTGGGCTTCTTCGTGCTGTACCCATCCGTAACAAGTCAATAGTATTAGCCAACAGCTGCGCTAGCTCGTGGGAGTGGTATGCCATGGCTGTTGTACATCGTATGATTACACCTGAAGTCAGCTGCACTCGTGGCGACATTAGCTTACGTCTAGAAGACCGGGACGAGGGCCGAGGCGAGGTCGCTCCGGACGAACATGATGCCGACGGCGAAGAGGCCGACCGCGCGGGCGATGCTGCAACGTTAGCACGAGCACGAGACACGGGCGCCTTCCCCGGCACCGGCGCGCGGGATGCAGCGCTCCTGCGTGCGCGGGGAAGGCGGAGGAAGACGCACTTGAGGTTGCCGTCGCGGTGGGCGGGGTTCATGATCTGCTCGTTCCAGATGTACGAGAGGAGGCCCTGGGGCTCGGGCTGGCCGCCCGAGGGGCCGAGGTAGAGCTGGTTGGCGGGGGACGGGGCGGACATTGCTTTTGTTGGGTGGCGGATCGATGCGGAGGCGCAGTGAGCGGCGATGAAAGATCCAGGCGACGCTCGGCGGCGGAGAATACCGGCGATTGCCCGTGTGGCGGCCGCCACTTCGTCACCGGTGGAGGTGCTCCATCTCGCCACCAGGCCGGACCTCCGTTCTCCCACCTTCCCATCTCCCACACAACATGTCCTGCGCGCACGAGGCTGGACACGACCACCATGGCCACGACCACGGGGACCACGAGGGGCACGACCACGACGTGCCGATGGAGGCGGGGCCGGCGGACAGCCTGTACAAGGTCATTGACACGGAGCATGTCGTCGCGCTGAATGCCGAGGGCGGCGCCGAGAAGGGGCGGGTGGTGATCAAGTGAGCTAAGCCGAGTGATTCGAGCTGACAGCAGGGACTGGGCGAGCCGCGAGGACGAGACGATCGTGAGCTGCGGGGCGACGCCATCCAAGCTGACAGCAGTGGCTCGAGAGCGAGCTGGACGACTCGCTGCTCCTTCACAGTGAGCTGAGTTGAGTATGTTTTTCAGCTTACTCCAGTCCCATTCACGGCAAGTGTATCGCTCCGCTCCATCACGCTCAAGGCGGGACAAGAGGGCTTCCGGCCAAGCGAGATGCGCGTCGTACGCACCTTCCCCCGGCGTCGCTGACGCAGTTCTCCAACGCCCCAGGCCTCGACTTCTCCGACGCCGAGAGCCGGACACCCACGCAGCAGTTCGACGTCGTCGACGCCCGCGAGGGCGCCGAGTACCAGGTCAAGTGAGCTGCTTCACGCCGGCGGTCAGCTAACGCCAGGGCCGCCAAGTTCGCGTCGGTGACCAGCATCGCCCTCTTCTTCCCGCACAACGAGAGCGAGGGCGACGACGAGGAGACGACGCGCGTGTACTACGTCGGCCTGCGTGGGAGTTGGAAGCCTGTGAGCTCAGATGGTCGCGAGTGAGCTGACAGCAGCTGCCGAACAAGCTCGACGGGTCGATCGTGTACGAGTCGGCGCCGCGCCCCGTCGACCACAAGAACAAGATTGGCGACATGGGCGCGGCGTCGCGCCCGGGCTTCTAGTGTATGTATGCATATGGTGGTACTCATTGGCGATTACTTGAGTGACAGCGACATCTTGGGGGGACCCGGGGGCCGCGTACTTGCCCCTCGCCGCCGTCACCTGCACTAATGCTCGACGTTTGGATACCTTCCTCTCGCACTGCGGGCTGGAGGTCGACCTTCCTTCACTAACTACCCTTGGGCCGCTCCATCTCTCTTCTTCATTGTCTTCTTCCTTACAACCAACGCTCCTCTCATCTTCCCCCTGCGCCCCTCCTTTCTTTCCCACACGCCTTCCCGGCAGAGCGCCATGCCACCCAGCCGTCGGAACACCTCCGGTGAGTCTCACGGCGGCCCAACTCAAGGGGATATCACCCTAATCCCAGCACCGCACCCGCGACCGCGCGTGCGACCCCTCGCATTCTCCCCTTATGGAACGTATACCTCCGAGGAACTCGAGGACCTCGCCGACTCCATCGGCACGAGGAAGCAGCCCGCCCTCCAGCGCACCGACGAGGATCCGCACGGCCTCGCGCTGTACGTGGCGTATGCCATTCTGGGCGACCGCACCCCCGGCCGGAAGCAGCCTCACACCCGCGACAAGCCCTACCAGCGTGATCCCGCGCTCGTCCGTGCCCTCCGCCGCCGCATCGAACCCGATGCAGTCCGGCGCGTAGAGTACGACCGCTGTGATGGCTGCATCGACCGCGTCGGCGGCAAGTATCCCTGGCTCGGATGCTGGACGGTCGACGGGGAGGCGTGTGCGGCGTGCCTTGCCAACGGCGAAGAGTGCGCATACGTCTACCTCGAGGACGACGAGAGAGACTGGTCGGATGGTGAGGGCGGCAACGGCGACGAGTACAGCGACGAGTACACCGACAAGTACAGCGACGACGATGGCGATGATGACGACGACATCGTCTTTCTCGGACATACGGCGGCGGCTCCGATGCGCAAGCGCGTCCGCTGGGCCGCGAACCTGACGGCCGAGAGCCAGCCCAAGCCCCACACGGCATCGAAGGGTGTCGGCAAGTCGTGTCTCAAGAACGCGCACAAGCCGCCCGCAGGGCCTGACTCGGCGCTCCTCGGCGCCATTGTCGCACGCTGGTCCGTCATCAACGCCACCATCTCCGACACGCTCCGCCTCCTCGACTCGGCCATGGTCACGGCCCTGCTGTCCCGCGCGACGGACCTGGACCGGGTGATAGGCAGGACCAACACCATGCAGCTCGTGCGCGCCTGGGGACGCGTGTACGACCCACTCGAGCTCACGCTCGCGGCGAACGAGCCCGCCGCGACGGAGCGGCTTCTTGCGAACGTGGCGGCGTTCCACACCGCTTTGTGTGAGCTGGTTGCTCAGCACGGCATGGCCACTGAGCTCGACGCCCTTCTCCCGCCCGCCTAGAGTGTCCCCCCATCTCTGCTTGAGCGCCATGTATTCATATCCAACTGACATAGCGGCCCGACCCGACATGTTCCCGCGCTTTTCGTCGTTTTCGAACCACGGCGATCGTCTAGTGGTTAGGATTGACGCTTCCCAGGTTCAGCACCAGGACAGCGTTAGACGGGGGTTCGAACCCCCCTCGCCGTAGGATTCGTTTTTGGCACTCTTCTTACGCATCTAGGAGTCGTTCCCCCACCCTTCCCTTGCCAAACGACGCGACGGGAAGTGCTCCCTGGCAGGAGATGTGGGGGGAGGGAAGGCCAGTACGGCATTCCTGGGGCCAACATTCCTCGGTCCACGGTCCAGAGTGGTGACGCGACTTGGCTTGCAAGACGTGTGTGCCGCCCCCAGACCATGTATCTGCATCACCAACGCCCTTTGTCTTCACGCCTCCTCCCTTCCTTTCTTAAACACCTCGCGGGAACACCGCAACCTCACCATGCCGCCAAAACGCAACGCAGCGCAAGCCCAGCTGCATGACTCCAGAGGTGAAGACGCAGGCAGCTTCGTGCTTGATGACCGTGAGTCTCCAGCGCGCCACCTGGCCTCCCGCCCTCTTATCTTCCTTCGCTGACGCGCGCAGGCGAGTACACGCTCGCCGACGTGCGCACACTCGCCCTAAACCTAGTCCCCACGCACGTCGACTTCCCCGCCTCCAAGCGACGCGGCACCGGCCGCTGGGTCGTCTCGGCCCTCAACGTCCCCGCCCTCGCCTGCACAGACGATGCGAACACGGCGCACATGGCCTACATCGGTGCCCTCGACGTCCTGCGGAAGGACCACGAGCTCCCGGCCCCGCCCGGCCTCCCCGTCCAGCCCGTCCTCCTCGCCATGCGCAAGCGCCTCGACGCCAACGCTGCGCAATACGACGGCGGGCAGCGCTGCACGCACTGCGTTGCGCCCCTGCGCCGCCGCCGCCGCCCGCCCAAGCACGGGTGGATGGGCTGCTTCAGCGCCGGGGGCAAGCGGTGCGCTGCGTGTGCCGCCAACCGGCGGTACCACTGCTTCTTCCCCGACCCCGAGGTGGTGCACACGCACGAGGTCGGTGTTCGCCCCGCGTTTGAGGAGGATGTGTTCCGGAAGCGCGAGCCCTCGCCCCAACCCGTCCGTCAGCCCGAGCCTGCCCCTGCTCCAGAGCTGGACGTGGTCGACTACGCTACCGAGCGCCGCGCACAGGTCCAAGCGGCGGTGGCGGCGGCCCTCAAGAGCGCGAAGCGGCAGAAGACGGCACCAGAGAAGGTGACGCGCAAGGCGGCGCCACCCAAGACTCCACAGAGGAAGGCGCTCAAGCAGACGTCACAGACGCAGTCCAAGACGCCAAGTAGATCCCAGCGGACGGTGCCTACCCCGGCACCGCAGAGCACACCGACGCCTCCCCAGCGACGCCCAGGAGCGCGCACCCGTTCGCAAGCCGGGGCATCCTCCCCGGCGCCCGCAGAGCCTCTGACGCCGACCGCGTCGCAAACCCCACGCCCATCATCCCAGGCAGCCGAGCAGTCCACTCAGCCACGCAGTCCGTCAATGCCCACCGAGATGGACCGCTTCGCCGTGGACCCCTTCGAGGCGCATCCCTTCGACATGCTGGACTTCTTCGCGCCCACCGATGTCCTGTTCCAGCGCGAAAGCACCTCCCAGCGCTCCCCACCCGCGTCTGGGGACCGCACGCGCGCCTCCGTCTCCCCAGCGTCCGTCCTGCCCACTCCTCCCCGTGCTGAGCCGGCGACTGGGACTTCGTCGGCGTCGGCGTCCGGGCCCGAGCCTTCAGGTAGAGCGAATCGCAACGCGAGACCCTCTGCGTCCAGCCGTCCGTCGTCGAGCGCAGCGCGCGCCTCGTCCACGCGGCAAAGTCGTCCATCCCAGACAAGACCACCAGCGAAGTCAGCCGCTGCGACCTTACCCACCCCGCCAGCTCCTGCGACACCCCCCGCTGTCACTGCCGCACCGAGAGGCACTTCCGAACCTACTCCCACATCATCCACGTTGACTGCCCCTGCGCCCTCCAAGGTCACACTGGGGATCGTGACGCACCTCTACATCGCCTACCGGGCCCTTTACCCTGCGCTGAAGACTGCGATCGCGTTCGACGAGGACTACACCAGCGGAATCCTGCGTGAGCAGATCCGTCTCTTCAGTAGTGCGGTTGAGAAGGCGGTGGCAGGCGGCATCGCTGGGGCCACCAAGCTGCCAATCGCCTGGGATCGCGTCGAGCGCGAGATCGAGCCGCTGCTGAAGGGGATGGGGAATGGTGGAGTAGGATGGTTGTGGCTCAAGGACCGGCTCCTTGATGACGCCGTGCAGCTCGGAGCTCTGGTCCGCGAGATTGTGACTGCCAATGAGCTTGGTGAGATCCTGGTGGAGTGAGCATGAGATGAGTGGGACCGCGAACGACGAGCGTATGCATGTGTGTCTGACACTGCAGCATCAACCGAGAACGTGTTGAGAGTAGATCCACTTGCCATGGACGATGAGTATCTGGGAGCGCCCTTCGGCATCCGGCTTTCACGCTCGGGTGATGGCATGCAGTTGTGCATGTCGAGCGGAGATCGGAGATTACGGCCCCGCCTAGCCTCGGGCCTCGGCATGGCCATCGTTCTCGGCTGGCCGCGTGCAGGATTGCAGATCGTCCGCGGCATGGTGAGCTTTCGGGGATCGCCAACAACGAGGGCTTGTCTCATCCCGAGCTGGGTGTGCGCTGCCATGGCAGGTTGCCCAAGGGCTGCTCCAAGGTACGAGCGGGCGTTGGACGGCACGTGAGCAGACCAAAGCCCCGCCTTCCGATGCGTGCTCGGATGCAGAGCTCGGAACGGGAGCAGATACACTCGGAGCGCTGGCGACAGACAGGTGGGAGCGCTGGCACCAGCGCTGTCGGGCTCGGAGCGAGGCAGTCAGCTGCTCACCGCTCGGAGCGGGCGGTGGGGTGAGGGTCGGGGATCAGTCGGCAAATTCGGTGGGCTGGTGTGGAGATGGCTGATGTGAGAGTGGGCGAGAGCCAATACGCGTCTGTGCATTCTGGCTCAATCTGGCTGAAGGGCGGCCATAGTCCGAGGCACCCCCGCACTGGCTCTGCGTTCCGCGGGCCTCCACAGCCAGTCGTCCTCTTCCCCGCACGGATCTATCGGAGGGTGATTCCCCCGCGTTTGGAGCAGCCCCAGCACCAGCAGCGATGACGGAGAGTCGCCGTGCCGTCCCCCATCGCTGCTCCGACACTCCCTCGGCAGACGTGGTGGGTCGGACGCAGCGGGGCGGGTGATTCTGCGCCCGTGCGGCGTGCGAATGGGCCTCCCCATCGCTTTATGTTAGCCGAACAGCGCGGTATTCGTGTCCGCGCAACGTGCATGGAGCCGCTTATACTTATGCAACGCGATGGGCAGCAGTCGCGTCTCTCAGTCTCTCTCGCAATCCACACCACTCGCTCACCGAACCACCGAATCTACCCCAGACCCCGCGTCAACTGTCCTTTCCCTGTCTCCACCGACCCCGCTCCACACGCCACACTCCTTGCACCCCAGCCCAGCCCACCGCCCACCATGGCCGCCGCAGTTGTACGTCACACACGGAGGCCGCCGCTGACGCCAGTTCGAGACCAAGGCTCCACAACCACACGCCCGCCGCGGCATCACCGCCCCTACTCCTCGTACGTCCAGCCGGCTAGATCTCTCAACCGGACGCGACTAACCGCAGCCTGGCTGCGCAAGGACATTCCGCGCACATGCCGCCAGACGCCTGCACAGGTCCAGGCGCAGCGGCAACAGATCCGCGAGGCCGCCCAGCTCAAGGCGGCGCAGGCCGAGCTCGACGCGCGCCTCCACCAACTATCCACGCCCGCGGGGCGCGCCGCCTTTGCCGCCACGCTCCACCGCTGGACCAACTTTGCCGACCAGAAGATGTTTGAGGGCATCGCGGCCCTGGGCAAGATCGACGGTGACGTGCGCGCGGGGCGCGCCCCGCCGACGCGCCAGTGCGCGCGGTCGGTGACCGTCGAGGGCGAGGAGCGGGGGCGTGCCGAGGCGCGCGTCGCCGAGGCGTCCATTGCGCGCCGGGTGTTTGCGCACGCCATCCAGCTCCTCCGCACCGGCGGGTGGGAGGGGCAGGAGGCAAACATTGTGCTCGACACGGACGAGGCCCGTTGCCGCCTCATCAACAGCTGCGTCGAGATTGACATGTGCAAGGGCGACCCGCGCATGCAGTTCATTTAGATTGAATAGCCGTTGTAATTGTCTCATCCTGTAATGTATTGTATTTATGGACCGGCCTATTTGAAACACACCGGTGCCCGGTGGGTGGGTGGGGGAACTTGGAACTGGCAGTGGCCTGGACCTTTGGAGTAGTGGCACAACCGATCGCGGCCCGAAATGAGATCCCGAGCAGATGACCGCTGCCCGTGTTTGCCTGCTGCTCGCTACTGTACGATCGCGTGACAGTTACCACGTAATGATGGTTAAATGGCTGGCTTGCGCAAGCCATGTACGTGCCTCGACGATCGTGCCGACGAACGCAATGTGCTTGCGACGTCGCTATCACGCATATCAGCGTATCAATGCCACACATGTTAGGAGGCATGGAACAGATACGCGAGCTGCGAAGCTATTCTTAGTTAGATAGCAAAAACGTCAAGACACAACTGGCTTCCAGTGTTGTAGGTCCGCATTGTTGCATTTTAAACCTAGGAGACTGTGCTCGGCTAGAGCCATACAAAGATCAAGCTCAAGAGACGAGCGTTACAAACTGCAACAATCTTGAGATTATTGTACTATTATGACTAGTTGGTGAAGAGAATACGGAAGATGCGCACGTAGAAGGGAGCGGCAGCACGCTCGGCGCGCCAGGCGCGCATCTCCTCGACAGTGAGCCACGACTTGCGGCCAGTGTCGAGGTCGATCTCGTGAACCTTCTTGGGGAGGGTGCGCTTCCACAGGTAGCCGACGATCCAGAAGCCGATGACGACGGGAGCGGCGAGGTACGAGAGGAAGAAGGCCTCGGCAGCGGCGCCGCCGGTGGGCTTGGGGCCGAGGGGCCAGATGGCAATGTAGAACTGGGCGATGAGGACGAGGACGATGAGGACAGCGCCGGTGATCGAGCCCCACATGCCGCCGAGAGCCTTGAACGGGAGCTCCTCGACCGAGTGGCCCTGGGCCTTCCAGGCCTGGCGGAAACGGATGTGGGTGACACAGATGGCGAGCCAGGTGAAGAGGGTGGAGAGACCCGACAAGGCGAGGAGCCAGTTGAAGACGGCGTCACCGACGTCGGCAAGGTTGACGTAGGCGAGAGGGCCGAAGGCGATGATGAAGATCAGCGACCAGAGGGGGCGACCGGCCTTGTCAACGTAGGTGAAGACCTTGGGGGCGTAGCCAGTCTCGGCAAGGGCGGTGAGGGTACGCGAGCCGGCGTAGACACACGAGAGACCGATCGAAAGAACCGAGATACAGATGGTGATGTTGATGAGGTGGTTCATGCCCTTGATGCGAGCCTTGTCCATGACAATGACGAAAGGCGAGGTGTCGGCACCCGAGCCGCCCATGAGACGGGGCTCAGTGTAGGGGACGGCGAGGCCGATGATGAGGAGCGAGGTAATGTAGATGAGGGTAATACGCCAGAAGGTCTGCTTGATGGCGGCAGGCATGGTCTTGCGGGGGTTGGGAGTCTCGGTGGCGGCAAGACCGACAAGCTCGGTACTGGATGTCAGCGGCAATCCTTGCTGTTGTGAGGTGAGATCAACTTACCCGGCGAACGAGAACGCGGCAGTGACGAACACCGCGCAAACACCCTTGAAGCCGTTGGCAAAGGCACCCGGGTTGTACCAGTGGGCAGCACCGAGGTACTTGTTGTAGTCACCGTTCGAGGGGCCACCACCAGTAATGCAGACAATACCGATGATGATGAAGATGATCACCACGGTAAGCTTGAGGCACGAGGACCAGAACTCCTCCTCGGCGTAACCGAGTGTGCCAAGAATCGCAAAGAACTGGTTGTCAGATTCGATCCCAAACCGCACACCCGAGCAAGCGCGAGACGTACGATGATGACGATGAAGAAGATGGTGATCCAAGCGCCAAGGGGAACAGGAGTGTCCCAGTATTGAACGGTGGTACCAGCGACAGTCTGGAGAGTCAGCCTACTGCAGCAAAGAGTCACACGAGTCACGCGATACTCACAATTTCGAGGGGAAGGACGACGGCCCACTGGAGGACGTAGTTCCAGCCCATGGCGAAAGCGAACGAAGGGTCAAGCATACGGGAAGCAAGAGTGTAGAAACCACCGGAGACGGGGTAGAGAATAGCCATCTCACCGAGAGCCTGGGTGACCTGGGATGTCAGCGCTGTCGCCTCGCGAGCCAACTCACGTTGATAAGCATCACACCGATGATCAACCAGGCAATCAGGACACCAGCGGGTCCACCCTTGACGAGAGCGGAACCCGAACCAACGAAGAGACCAGTACCAATCGAACCACCGACAGCAATCATCTGAAGGTGGCGCGGCTTCATCTTCTGCTGAAGCAGCGGGTTGTCGTGGGCGACAAGCTCCGCGGGGATGTCACCGTGGGCGATGAGGCCGCTGGAGGGGTCAGCGGTGTTGCGGAGACGGAAGACTCACCGAGTCGTGCCGGGCGCGCGCTTGAAGGACTCAAAGTTGAGACCCGCACGCGTCATCATCGTCTCCTTGGAGGGGTCGTAGTAGTCCTCGTTGTCGGCCATGGCATCGTAGGCGGGAGACACGACAATCTTGCCGGTCTCGGCCTTGTGGACCTTCTCCACGTCGTCGTAAGACATGGTGGGTAGAGAGAGTGTTTGTTTGGGCGGTAGAGAGTAGGGGCTTGCTGGAGAATCGGCCAGCGATATAAGGAGGAAGAAACTGAAGAAGCGATCTGTGCTGGGTTATAAAGTGTCGAGCACAGGCAGGCACTGGCACGGCGTAGGCAGACCGGTAAGTGGGAGTGATGGAAGCGTTCGGGGGGTGAACGGGTGATTGAGTGTGGGGCTGCGGTGAAGCTGACGGGATAGCCTCCTCCGGCTTGCGGATAACAGGGAGACCGGGGTCGGTCAGGCTGATGGGGCCTTGATGGGAGGCCATCCTTGGGCTTGATGCGCTCACTGGCGCATCTCGCCAAGGTCAGGCGCCGAACCGAACGTCTTCCTCTCTCTCTAAGGCGTTATCGCCTCGAGCGCCAACAGGTCCGGGCTCTGCATTGGACCATCCACCAGACCACCACGGCCCTAGTGCCATCTCTCACCCTCCTCCACCCCTCCTCTCCTCCACACATTCCATCGTGATAACGCCCGGACCCTGGTCAAACAGCATGAACAACGCGGGTCCCGAGGAAGCCCCAAGGGGAACAGGGTCCCTGGGCCCCGCCTGCAATTTAGCGCGGAAGACGCCTCTGACCTCCTGCCTAGAGAGGCTCCCAGTAAGCTTTGAGATGCAGGGCGTCGATCAGTTGGGTGGCAGAGCCCATGGAGGTACCGCGGGGCCGTTAGTGGGCTTCGCCGCTTGTCATAGGTCAGCTGACGACGCGGGGAACTACGCCAAGACGCCACTTATGGAGCCTGGCCAACAACACATGCTGCAATCGCGGAGGCAATGCATTCGGGTTGGCTCCCCAGAGCTCTAGAGCCGCAGGACGGTACGACGCGTACGCCGTCTCTGTTTTACCCGCATCTCTACCTGAAAAGCGCCAGGGTCTTGGCGGAGTGCACCATGTGGTCCATGTGACTGAAACATTCACCGTGCACTGCGCCTGCAGCCATTCTGCTTGGAGCTTTGGCGTTGGTCGAATAGTGCCACGGCATCACGCGTGAGGCCGCACGCACGCCCAGATGGGCAGCCGAGGCATCAGACGACAGTAAGACATTCAGCCAAGCCACATCTTCGTTAACCGTGCTGCGGGCACCGTGCCTGCACATCGGCTACTACGCACCAACCTCCATGCATCGGGGCAGGCCGCCTGCCTCGCGCCGCCGGCTCTGCTTGCATGCTCGCATGCTCGCATGCTCCGCCAAGCATACATGACGGCCAGCGCTGAACGCACAGCCACCAGCGCGCATGTGAAAGCGTGAGAAGCCAGCACCGAACAGATGCGCGTTAGTCCAGGTCACATGAGTTCCGAAGCGGGTGGGCTAGCTCGTCGGCTGGTCGCGCGAGCAGACTAGCATGCAACATGGCTGCAGGGCTTGTACCGGCCGTCCATTGACGCCAGGATGTCGCCCGAGGGTTGTGGTTTCGGCGGCGGCACTTGGGTTTGACATCTGGAGGGTATCTCGCTCGCTTGTTGACATCCCTTCGCGCTCGCGCGGCAATTGTCCAATTGCCCGGCGGTACTCTTGTACACATTCCCCGCGATCCTCCGGTGCCGTGCTCGTGGGCGGCTCTCACAGGCTGCAGACGGGACCCGGCTGACGCGAGTGGGGATGATTGTCGGCCGGCACTTGTCGTGGAGCGCATGCGACCATGCTGTACCACGAGGACTTGGGGGCTTGACCTGGAGGGTCGGGACCCGCCGCGAGATCCGGTCAGATCGGACGACATTGTTCACGGCATCTTGCCCCTGAGTGCAGTGGCGGCATGGCGCACGTCGATCCTCCGGCAGGCGCTAAGCACTGGCTTTCCGGGACGCTTGGACCCGTCGACCCGGGTCTCCATAACATCAGCCACTCACATCTCCCACCACACCACGAAAGGCCGACGATGTGGCGAAGGACGACAACCTGCGGAGTTACATCGGGAGCTCGGTCTCGGTAGGACCGCGGCAACGCCGAGTGAGGGTGCACAGGGTGGCCACGAGGTCGACATGATAGGCGCCATGCACGTAAACATCGGTGGTTGTTGATATCGAGATTGCGAGACGCAAGGTGGATAGGATATCAGTAGTTGAAGATAGCACTGGGAGGGTGTCAGATGATTGGGGTCTATATGTGTGGACCGTGAGCGCCGCATGGAAGGCTTGGCGGGTGTTGTGTCAGCCGAACACCGGCACACCACCTGCGGCCTGCGGGCAACTTGACCCAGACATGTGCCTAGGCGATAGGCTGTGGCGGTAGATCGAGATAGCGTGATAGAGTCATGGGAGTAGGCGGTCGGGCAAGCCACACACCCGCCTCCCTCAGATAGAAGTTGCGCAGCGCGTGATCACCTGCGAGTTGCCCGACGCCTGGCCTTTCGGCCCAGAACTGCGGGTGGCCGATCATGATGAAATGTGATGGGTTCGTTTGGCGTGGCGTGGCGTGGCGCGTGACGGGTGAAGGGGATGGCGGCGGAAGGGGAGGCAGATGGGGTCATCACGGTAGCTTAGACGATTAACGAGAGAAAATGTGAGTGAGGGGGGATCACTACGCGCCAGTGGTCCTCGTCACCTCTTTAACTAACGAGGATTTTCCGCGACTCGAGTCAACGTTTGTTGTCATCGGCCCGCACCCTACATCCGAGAGCGCCGTGGTCGGAAACGAGCCACTCGCACCCAAATAGACCGCATGCAACGCGGCATGCGCGGCATAACGGCCGGAGCTACAAGTACGGCGGCCAAGCCCCCTTCAGCGCTTGTACGCGGTTCTCTTTGAGCCCCACTCCGGGGGCCCAGTTTAGATGTCGATGGACGAACTAAACGACGTGGTGGCTGAAGATGGCGACGGCCGAGACGCCGTTTCACGGCGGACGAGTCTCGGCGGATCGCCGGAAAATTGGGCGCGGAGTCTATCGCACGTGCTGGTGATCAGCAACATCCGCCAACATCCGACATCACCGTTGTCGAGGCTCTGGATAAAACGGGTAATTCAGATACGACCACAGGCTGTACTGTAACCATCTGCAGTTGTCGGCTCAACCGAGATTGCCCATCACCTGATGAACGGATGACCTGTGTAGCTGCGTCTGCGTCGTCTGTGCCTCGTACCGAGCCACTTCCAAAACGTCGACCTGGTTATAGGCAACCTCCGACAACGCGGCTGTACTTCGTCGTATGCCCACCACTCACGGCGTCGTATTTACACCGGCCATCCGAGATTAGCGACTAGACGCGACTCGTTCATGGGCAACTCACGTCATGTATAGGCAACCTTGCTATATCGCATTGCCCACAGTCAAGGCAGCGATACGCTATTTAGACAGCGAGTGTCCGCTTCGCACACCGCTTTCCGCACCTTTGACATCGCGCACTCAACAATGCCTTACGAACCGCGCCAGCTCACCATCAACGCCAAGCGTCTCAACGACACGCTCCACGAGACGTGCGAGTG
>JAMALN010000640.1:0-45942 GCA_023630115.1 Cutaneotrichosporon sp. PK4640 | reverse complement strand
ACGCGCCCGTGCGCACCTACAGGATTGGGGCGCTTGCTGCTGTTTGCGCGCGCCGCCCCGCCGGCCTTGAGGTCTGGCAGCTCGATGGTGGACAGGTAGATGGCGAGGTTGGGGGGCGGCTTCCACGCCGGCGGGGCGGCGGGCGCGTCGTCGAGCTTGATCACGCGCGGGCCCTTGTTGACCTCGGGCGCCTCCTCCTCGAGCACGTACTGGTGGAGGTCGGGCTGCTGGCTGCGGTGGCGGAAGCGGTTGACGCCGAGCACGACCTGGAGGGCGCGCTGGGCTGCGCGCGCGTCCTTGGTCCGGATGATGATGAAGAGGATGGACTGGTCCTCGAGGAGGGCGATGGCGCGGTCGACGTGCGTGTTCAGGTCCGTGTTGACGCCGACGATGACCTCGTTCGCGTCCTCGCTGTACACCTCTGGCGGGGGAGTGGGTCTCTGGGCCGGCGGGCCGGCGGGGAGCGGCTTGTTCTGCGCCGGGCGGGGCGTCGCGGCCGAGCCCGAGCTCTGCCGGCTGGAGGCGGCCGAGTCGGCGCCGTCGAGCAGCGCGGTAAACGTCAGCGCGAGCAGCGTCTCGAGGCCGCGCAGGTCCTTGATCTCGTGGTGCAGGAACCGCTCGATGTTGTAGTGCAGGATCGAGAGCTGCGCGGGCTTGCCGTCGCGCCCGGCGACGCGGCCGAGTGCAATGTCGATGTTGGGGTCGGGGCGGCGGTCCATGAAGCACGCCATGTCCTTGGACGTGATGCCGCCGTCGCGCTTCCACATGTACTTGTTGCCCTCGAACTGGAAAGACCATTCCTGCGGTCAGCGCGGCGAGCTTCTGACTCACGAAGCCCAGCTTGCCGGTGAACTCGAAGGGAACCTTCTCATCGGGTCCGTGGAGCTCGAGCCGTCGAGAGCGGAGGCGCTCGTTCAGCAGCCCCGTCGATGCGAGCTTGGCCTGGGAGAAGGCGTCTGGGGTTAGCAGCGAGCGAGCGGCGGGGAGGGAGGGCGGGGGGAGGAGAAGCGCTGTGGTGGAGGGCACAAAGGGGCCAGGACGTCGGTGGCAAGTCGCACCATCGCATCCCACGCAACACGCTCGTCGTACTCACCATACAGCGCGGCCGAGTAGACCTCGCCGTCGCGCGCGGGCTCGCGCACGCGGCCGTACCGGATCTCCTGCTCGTCGACCGAGCGGCCCGCGTTGTAGTTCTCCACGAGGTAGAGCACGCCCGGCTGCGGCGCGGGGACAAGGGTGAGCGTGTAGCACGCCTTGTCGCGGAGGGACATGGCGAGCGGGGAACGGAGTGAGCCGGGGGGTAAGAGTGGGTTGGGGGACGGGGTGGGGAGTAGGGAAGGAGTGAGCCGCGGGGAGGGGGAGCGAGTGGGGAGGAGTGAGCCGCGAGTTGCGGGGGAGGTGGGCGGAGAAGGAGAGCCGACGCGGGTGACGCAGTTAGAGGTCTAGATCAATTGAGAGAGATGAGAGTCGAGAGTCGATGAGATGAGTGCAGAGTCGAGACACGAAACGGAATGGCGGCGCGAACAAGTCTGTGCAAGTGATGACCGGTGCTCAGGGGCTCGCCCGCTCCCAGGCACAGCCCCGCACAGCCCAGCTCATGGCTTGGCTCCAGGCGTCGACAGCTCTCAGAGCTCACTCGCCTCTGCTTCTCGCGATCGTTCCAGCTGCACGCCGCACAGCAGAACCGAACAGATCGGCATTCATTGAGTGTCGATCAGCATCGCATCTTGCTCGCCCTCGTACGTTGCTCGGAACCATACCTGCAGACAGGAACAGGGCCGGAATCAGCGGAAGCACCGAGCAACCCGACGCGTGGGTTCGCGCACACGCCGGAGCGCGGACGCTTCTCATCCATTATACTCTGTACATGGGATACAACAGTTAGTAGTCGAGCACGACCTGCGAGCTCATCACCAGCGAGTCCCACTCGTCGTCCTCGGCCATCTCCTGCGTCCAGTCCAGGACGCGCTGGCTCGTCATGATTCTGTTGTCAGCTCTTCTGTCGGCCCCTGAGCTCACTTGCTGCGGGTGTACTCCCGCACCTCGAGGCCGTCGAGGCTCGTCGCACGCGACACCGCGACGTACGCCTGCCCGCAGTCGAATGCGCCGCCGAGGTCGACGCACACCTTGTCCAGGGTCAGGCCCTGCGACTTGTGGATCGTAATCGCCCTGGCGTCAGCTATGACTCCTGCGGTACAGCTGACTCACCATGCGAGGATGAGAGGGACCTGCTGGCGCGACGCCTCGACCTCCTGGTTCGCATTCTCGACGGTCACCGTCATCTGCGGCACCAGGATGTCGGGCCAGGGCTGCGAGTTGTGGTGAGGTTTGAAGCGCACCACGGGCCACTTGCGCTCCTGCAGAACATTGTCCTCGAAGTCGGAGGGCACGATGATGGTTTTGGCTTTGCGGGCCTCCTCCGGCGTCATGAGCGCAGTCACGATGCCTGCCAGTCAGCGCAGGATCGGGCATCACTCGCCCGTCGACCCATTAACCAATCCCGGCTTCCAGTTCGTCACCAGCATCACCTGCGCGTCGACCTTGAGAGGCAGGCTTTGCGGCCAGCGCGAGTTCTTGTTCAGCAACTCTGTTGCATCATGGTCAGTGAGCTGTCGACGTGAGCCCTGGGTGTCATGCGCGCGGTCCACCGCCTCATATCGCTCCGCCTTCGACTTGATCGCGCTCAGGTTCTTCATGTTCTCGCGGTCGACGTCCACACGCCGCGAGTATCTGCCAGTCAGCTGGAGATAAACCCAGTCAACTCACAGAAGGATGGCTCTGATGCCATCCGCGTCGTCGAGTGGGCGGCTAAGCGACCGAAGTAACTCGTCGTGGGCGTCGGAGACCACACCGTGCCGCATGCTCTCCAGACAGTCGACGAACCGCGAGTCGTTCTGTCGGAATACGTTCTTGAGCGTTACCATGTTGGCGCGTGGGAAGAGCTTGTCCCAGACATTCGAGTCGAACGCGAACGACGCCTTTGCTCCCTTGCTAACAGGTGGGAGTTGCAGAAAGTCACCACACAGAATCACCTGGATCCCGCCAAATGGCAGATGGCGCTCTTGAAAGTGGCGCCCAATGTTGTCGAGCTTGTCAAGCAGCTCGCCATGCAGCATGGACACTGGTGTCAGCTGCCTGTGTCGTCAGCAGAACTCACCCTCGTCGACAAGCAGCGTCTTGGTTCGGTACCACCGTTTACGCGCAAGGCCGTTCATCCATCGGAGGATACCCTCAACGGTCATCGTGCCCAGCCCGATGCCCGCCCACGAGTGCAGGGTACATCCGCCAATGTTGCTGAGGTCAGATGAGACGCGGGTGGCAACTCACAGAGCGGCCATGCCCGTGCTTGCTGTGATGGCGACTTCGCCACCCGCCGGCCGCGCCTTGAGGTTCCGGATCAGCGCGCGGAGCAGGACCGACTTGCCCGTGCCTGCCGAGCCGGTGAAGAAGATGTTCTCGCCGGACAGACATCGCCTCAGGATGTCCTGCTGCTGCTCGGACAATGGCGGGTCGAGGTTGGGCTCCTCCGCTGGTGGGGGGAAGGTGGCATCAAAGGTGTGGGGTCCGGCGTGGGACGGCCCTGCGTGAGCCAAGGGCTCCGTGTAGTCCCGGTATTCGTGAGCCAGCTGGTTTAGTCGGCCCTGCAGAGGGGACGCAGAGCGCGCGTGATCATTCGCCGCCCGAGGGTGCGGCGCGTGTCGCGGCTCATGCTTAACCGGCGATTCTTGCGTGAGATCAACGACGCTCTCCCCATCCGACTCGAAGCTCAGGTCGACCGCATTGTCCTTGTCCAGCCCCCGCGGAGCTTGAGGGGCCCTCGCTGGCCCTCGCCCAGGCGCGCTCAAGTAAGCCTGCGGGTCAGCAACTCCTTCGCCCGCACGTACGTTGGCTTCTGCTTCGGACTTGAACGCCTGGTGCACAGCGCGGGGGAAGCCGTGGATCTGGGTCAGTGCGGTCCGGCTCGGGCGCGTACCTGCTTCTGCGCAGACTCCCAGTCGTGGTAGATCCCTGGTGCGCGGCCCACGCGCACGGCGTAGAACTTGCGCTGGGTGCGGGGCATCTGCGCGGGAGAGGGAAGGCTGGGGCGGGGGTCCGGGCTCGGAGGGATTCGATGCGGCGCGATCGTGCGGCGTCCGTGCCGGGTAAAGCAAGGGGCGGGTCAGGTGATGGTGGCGATGGAAGACGTCGATGTGATGGGGAGAGAAAGTGCGAGTGGTGACTGTATCATCTGTGGTGGTGGGGAGGCGTGCACAAGTGGAGGTCGAGAGTGGAGGTGCGAGGCACGGCCACGTGGCGTGGTGGCGGTGGATTATTTGGCTTTGTGGCACAGACCTCGTTTGTACACAGTGGCAGTGCTCTCCCAGATTGATAGGATAGCATTTGGCTGACGACCTTTTTCAGCAGCGAACAAGCACGAGCCCTCTTTTTCTCTGCAGATCTGAGCACGACCGCTAATTGCTCCGCGGCAGCCACAATCCCACGTCCAAAGGGATTCAGGCTCTCCACACTCGCCAAGGGGTCTCCAGAGTGTCAGAGGCATGTCCGATCGCGCTCCCCCGTGCGCCGCGCCGATGCAGGGGGTCGGTGACGCCGCTACACTAACCCGCACAGCGTTCCGCGGCGCCCGGGTACTTGGGCAACCCACTGCTGACCTCAGCCCGGGGTATGCGGAGGAATGTGGTGAGCGGCCGTGGCCGTGGGACGAGTGGCGCAGAAGCAAGTGGTGGCGTGGGCTGGGCGGGTGGTCGCGAACAAGGCAAAGGCCAGCCACGCATCCCCGCCGCCGCTCGCACCCGGATGGCCAGGGCAGTGCTCCTGCCTGCGCCTGTAATGCAGGATAAGACGACCGTTCGGGAAGGCGCTGCGTGCACTGTTGCACGACCCCGATACCCTGCCACTGCCGGTCTGCTGCATACTGGCGTGGCGGAATGCAGAGAAAAGATCCAGCTCGTCTCTCTCCATCGTCCATCCACGACTCACACCTCATCATCAACACAACACTGTAGTACCCGGCACACACGCCCCGAGCCACACCGAAGCATAGGATCCTGCACGTGGGGGAAGTGACCGGACGTGCTTTGCTTCTGCGGGGAAACTGGCCTGTTTCGTGATACACGCGCACATCGTTGTGCTCGCCATTCCACCGACCGCCGATCCACCACCCCGACCGCCGCAACGCTTTTCTACTGTTCACATCCTCTCACTCCCATCCTCTCTTCACATCATCCCCCTCTGCCACTTCCATCCCCCCCCTCGACACCAACCACCCACGCCCAAGTCGAATATTTAGGGTCGCGAGGTATGCGGAACAGCGGACAAACTGCTTACGTCCTGTCCTGACAACAAGGCCTTCACCAAACTCGTCCGTGCGACCGTCACCCATGGTGGCAAACGGCGTCGCCACCCGGCGCGCAAGCCCGTCCAACCCCTCCCTCCCCCTCGCACACCCCAAGCTGGCCCCCAAGCTGCTCAGCGTCGGCCCGATCGGCCTCCTCGCCGACGTCGCGCTCGGCTACGCCGCCCCGCGCAAGAGCTACGAGAACAACACCCTCCCCCCCATCGCCCACCTCACGCGCGAGGTGCGCCCACCCCCCGGCCCGCCGGCGCCGCGCCGCGCCCCGCGCCGCCTCTCGCCCGCACCTGGCGAGTGGGACGCACAGAGCCACCATGTGCAGGTGGGTGACGTCCGCCCGAGCTCAGGCACTGGCTGACGACCAGATGAGAAGCCCGTCGCCGTACCTGCTCCCCTCGGCCACCGAGCGCCCCGACCCCAACCACCGCGCGCATCACCAAAGCAACCCCAGCCACGCACACCCCACCCAGCCTCCCCACTACTGGGGCGAGCGCGAGTGGTACCCCTACCCCCGCCCCGGGCCGCCTCCACACGTCGCCCCCCAGTCGCACGGCAGCCACACGCGCACCAAACACGCACTCCGCTCCCACGCCCCACACCCGTACCAGCGCGCCCAGCCCGTGTCCTCAAGCAGCGCCGGCGGCCCCGCGGGCGAGCACCTCCGCCCCTCGCACCCAATTTCTCACCGCTACTCGCACTCGCCCGCGTCGGGACATACCGTGCTCCCGAGCCCGGCCCACGCCGCTGAGCGCCACATTCCGCCCCGCTACCCTGGCGAGGAGCGGGTTTCCGCTCCCGCCTCCACCCTCGCGTCAGCCTCCGCGCCGGCGACGCCGTGGCTCGACCCGGCACTCGAGACCGACTCGAGCGAGGACGAGTCGAGCGACGAGGAGGACGAGTGGACGCCGGCCGCGAAGCGGCGCGCCCCGGCCGGGCGGACGCGCGCGAGCGCCCGCCTCGCTCAGCGCGAGAGAGAGGACAGCGAGCTGCGCGAGGTCGAGGCGCCGAGTGCCAGCGCGTCGCCGGCGCTCGACGGCAAGCCGAAGAAGCGGACGTAAGTGCGCCGCGACGCGCAGCGGCGCAAGGAGCAGAACGCACAGGCGCAGAAAAAGTTTCGGTGGAAGAAGAAGCAGCTGCAGGAGCAGGTGGGTGGCCGGAGGGGAGGGGCTGACAGCAGATGCGCAACGACCTCGAGGCGCAGCGCCTGCTCGTAGAGGAGCTGCAGATGAAGTGTGCCGAGCTCGAGGATATGCTTGGCGAGCACCAGGCGGAGCTCGCCGCCACGCAGGCGGACAACGTGCGCCTTGCCGCTCGCCTCGAGGCCTGTGCTTGTGAGTAGAGCGATACCAGCGGTGAGCAAGAACTGTGAGCGCGAGGTGAGGCGCGAGGCGCGAGGACCTGTGGTGTGCCCGGTGTTGTTTCTCGGTTGTATGTGGCATGTTTTAGGCAGCAGCATTCGTCAAGGGCTATGTTATGCGTGAATAGTGCATTGGGGACTGCCCCTTGCCGTCTTCCTACAGATCTTCCGCCTCGTCCCCTCTCACATACACCACGTCTGGACATGCTGCATCATGCCGAGCCAGTCGTGGTCGTGCACTAGGTGGTCGACGAGCATGATGCGCTGGTCGTCGATCATGACGCCCTTAGGGTTGTCGCGCAGCCGGCGCGTGACGGTGCGGTACGGGAGGCGCGTGGCGACAATGTGGTCCCACGCGTCGCTCTTAACGAGCTCCGGCGCGTCCCCGCCGACCGCGCGCACCTGGGCGCCGGGCTCGGCGATGTTGCTCGCTGCATCGCTGGACGCGCTCGGCTCGAGGGCGCCCACGAACCCCGCCTCGGGCGACGGCTTGGGCCGCCCGTCCGCCCACCACTGCGGGTTGAAGTCGTGCACGACCAGGTCGGTCACAAACTTCTGGCCGCCCGACGCTTGCTTGACCAGGCTCGCGAACCGGTACCCAGAGCACGAGCAGACCCAGAGCCGGCGCATGAGCTGCGTGGGTTTCATGACGCGCGTCGAGTGCTCGCCCCACTCGTCCCACTCGAACGTGCGGGCCGGAGATGCGGTGGTGGGCTTACGCCGCGGCTTGTCCGAGTACGTGCGCCGCCTGTTCCCGCGGGTGCTGCTCGACCGGCTAGGCGGAGTTCCAGGGGATGCGGGGGAGCTGGCTCGCGAGTACGGGGGCGAAGACGGCGATGACGTGTTGAGCGTGAGCTGCACACGCTGGTCGCTGGGAGGGGGGCTACGCGAGGGGGTTCTGGGTGACGACTCCCCCCGCGCCTCCCTTTCCGCCCGCCTCGCCGCCCGCTTCGCCGCCTTCTGTTCCCAGATGTCGTAGAGCCGCGCTTCGCCCTCCTCCGCCATCTGCACCAGCGTCTCGCGGAGGATGAACATTTCGAAAAACTCGGGCCGCACGCGCATCGGCATGACGAGCCGGTCGTCGTCCATCGTCAGCTCGATGACGATGACGCCACGGCGCGGATCTTGCGTGAAGGGCCGGGCACCGAGCATGACCTGGCTGCTTGGCGGGGGCGGGAAGGCGGGGTCGGGGCGCATGTGCATCTGCGCCATCATCGAGCCGGAGCGCATGCGCGGGAGGAGGAGGCTCACGACGAGCTCGATTTTCGGCGCGTCCTTGTGCGCCTCGACCCTCGGAAGGGGTCCAGTTCGGCTCGGCGGGGACTTGCTGGGATCGTGGATGAACGTCATGATATCGATGCTCGGCGGGTGGATGTAGACGGGGTTCTGGTTGTCCATGAAGCCCGGGACGCCGCCAAACATTTCGCGCAGCGTTGGCCCGATCACGGCGGGCATGGTCACGGCGACGGCGGTGGGCGTAAGGAGAGCGATGCTCGAGCGCGTGAGCGTGTCGCCGAGCTTGCAACGGCCGAGCAGGACACCCGTCTTCCAGTCCCACGCGATCAGCTCCTCGTGGAATGCGCCACGCATGGCCAGTTCCTCGTCCTGCACGGCGATGAGCACGACAAGCGTGCTGTCCATGATCTGGAGGAGCTGCTGGCTGACGAAGCGCACCTCGTTGGCCTTCCACGGCGACGAGTCGAGCGTGGGGAACGTGGCGAGCGGGTGCGGCTCCCCAGTGCTGAGGGAGAGGAGGTGGAAGCGGTGGATCGGCGCGCGCCCATCGGTGCGCGGCGGCGAGTGCTCGCTCACGATGATGAGGTCCTGGCTCGGGTCCATGGTGAGGTCGGCAATTGGGAAGCCCACATCGACCTCCTTGCACGGCACGATCGGCGCGTCGAGGTCTGGGTCGACCGACGACGCCAGTGGGATGAGCCGGATCTTGGTCGGCTGTATGTCAGCCACACAGCGGTAAGGCAAGGCAAGCCACCGCCACCAATGTACGCACTCTGACGTCGTGTGCTGTTGACCGCTCGGTGCACAGCAGGAACACGCCGTCCTGCAGCTCGTAGACGCCTGCGGGGCCCGCGACGGAGAACTTGCGCACCTCGGCGGGCCGGAGGGTGTCGAAGCGTTCCTCGCGCTCGGCGAGGAGCTGCGCCTTCTCCGCAGCACTGAGGGCGCTGACGTCCCTTCGCCCGGGCGCGCCCTCCTCCCACGCAGCCAGTTCGACGGAAGGGATCGTGGCGCGCATCGCCCCGGTGAAGGGCGATGTGTCCAGATTCGCGCCTTCGTCGGGCGACCACGGTTCTGGAGGCGAGCGGTTCGGCACGTCGAGGTAGCCTCGGGAGGCGAGGGTCGCGCGATACGTTAGGCGGGGCGCCTTGGAGACGTCCCTAAGGGCACGGCATGTCTGGGGTCAGCGGTGGTGGGCGTAGCACGGGGGAGATGCGAGGGCTGCGGCACCTGCGGCCCAAGATGAGCGTGATGGGTGGCGGCGGGGGACCGAGCGCACTGCACGGGGTGGAGCACGAGTGATGGGATGAAGCGGGCGAGTTCCAGCCGAATCCGACAGCGAGGACCCTCGCCACGGCCTACGCACCTGTGACGCGGCGACGAGCTCGGGCAGCTCGAGGTATCCGAGCACGCGATGCAGCAGCTCGCTCGGCAGCTCGAGGACGAGGCACGGCGCCGCCTCCTCGACCTCGGGCGTATCTCTGGGCGTGGCTCTTCGCCTGTGGAACGCGAACATGGCGAGGACGGCGGCGAGGGCGAGGGGGAAGAGCATGAGCGGGATGCCCGGGGGTAGAGGTATAGCAGTCATGAATTGCGATGCGCTCAATGTGGGGGGTGGGGGTGTGGAGCGATGGTGTCACGTGACGCCGCACACGAGCCCCTCACTTAGCGGCGGATTGTTGACACCTCTCCATCCACCCACACCATGTCCGCACCCAAGCGCTCGACGGTGTATGTCGCGGGCCTGCCGGCCGCCGTGAACGAGGACCAGCTGCTCGCGACGTTTGTGACGTTTGGCGACATCCTCGAGATCAGCATGCCGCACGAGCAGCACGACGGTGAGTCTCTTCATCAGCTCGTCATACCCCCGCAGCTGACGCCAGCATCTAAACACCGCGGGTACGCGTTCATCACGTTCGCCGAGGCGGCCGACGCGCAGGAGGCCATCGACAACTACGACCTCAACGAGCTGCCGGGCTACGTGGGGCAGGGCAAGTTCCTCAAGTGCTCGATCGCCAACCCGAACAAGTACGGCGGCGACAGCAGCGGCAAGCACGACCGCGCATGTGAGTTATGTGTAGTGGCTGGGCTGACATCAGTGTGGGAGAGCGAGGAGTGGCTGCGCGAGAACGCCGAGGCGGGGCCGGACCTTGCGGCTGAGGCGGCCGCGGACGCGCAGCAGAACGGCGCATAGACATGTATTACTAGTGGCTGGGCGGTGGGCAGAGCGCCGCGGCGCGAGGAGCAGGACTGGTTGGCCAAGACGTCATGCCGGACTGGCGGCCGGCTCACGCCACTTTTGAGCAACGTTCGTCCTCAAGATGGAAGGCTCACCACACCCTCACCTCACCGACCTCTGGCCAACGCTAACGTGTGTGGCTGCGTCGTGAGCTTAAAGGCACACACACATCCCCATCACATCCCACTTCTCCGCAACCCCGCCACCGTTCATGACATCTTCTTCAACCTGCTGCATCCTTCTACATGTGATACTCTACTGACACGAAGGCACCCCAGACACCTAAGGGAGTCGGATTAAGAGCTGCTGTCAGTTCCATTCGTTGTACAACAACTCACGTAAGGCACCTCGACGTCCTCGCCGCTCGCGTCGTCGGCCATGGCCTCGACCAGCAGGCTCTTCTGCCACGGCTGCAGAGGTTTCTTGCTGACCTCCTCGACTAAGTCCGAGATCTTCTTGGGAAGGCGCTCGGCCGCCTTCTTGGGCGGCGTGAACGCCGACCACAGCATCGACACGCCCTGCGACACCATCTGCAGCTCGAGCTGGTGCTTGTCCTGGAACCAGTCGATGATCTCCTGCAGCGTGAGGTTGCCTTCGATCTCAAAGCGGTCCCACAGCGTCCACTCGACGTCGTTGTACTTCTGCTTCTGGGCGGCGATGGGCTCCGAGAAGCCGAAGAACGGCAGAGCGAGGTTGACGAAGCCGTTCTTGTACTGCTCGATGTCGTCCTTGCCGTCGATGATCTTGTAGAGCTCGAGGCACACGAGGCCGACGGCGAGGGCAGTGGTGGTCGCGATGGCGGGGATAATCTTGCCCGCGATCAGCTTAGTCTTGTGGCGGTCAGCCTCGGTGATGCTGTAGTTGCGGGCGCGGAGGTTGGAGGCCGCGGTGATGAAATCGATGTGGTGGTTCGAGTCGTCGTCCTTCTCAAAGTCGCAGGGCACGAGGCGGAAGCCGGCGAGCGACGAGGGCGAGGGGAGGTTCTTGACGATCGAGTCGAGGTCGTCCGACTCGTCAGGCGTCTCGCTGACGGGATCGTTCTCGTTCACCTGGATCTTGACGCCGCTCTTCGGGGTAAACTTGGGCACGTCGAAGCCCTCAAGCGCCTTGCGGAAGACGGCAGGGTCGCGCTCGCCCTTAAGACCGTAGTTGAAGGCGTGGAGGTTGGCCGCTGCGACGAGGTAGGCGAAGTCGAGCTCGTCGTCAATGTCAAACTCGAGCGCGTCCGGGGCACGCTTGGGGCCCGACCAGAAGGGCGTGCCGTTCGAGTTGACCTGGTCCTTGGGGAGGTTGTACAGGAGCTGGCTGATCTCGTTGACGTAGTCGTGCTGGAACTGGAGACGAGCCCACTGGACGCACTCGGCGAAGGTGGTCGGGCGGTCAACGAGGTAGCGCTCAATCTGCTTGAGCTGCTCGTGGTGCTGGCCCGAGCTCTTGAGCGTGGTCTCGACAAAGTTGGGCTGCGACAGGTAGAGGTTGACGGTCGTGGGGGGGTTGACGAACAGGGCGTCGAACGCCTCGCGGGCCCACTGGACGTCAGCTCGTGATATACGCAAATTAGCTCACCTGGATAGTGTGCTCAATGGCGTTGGGGAAGTTCTTGACCGTGCACGAGGGGATCGACTTCTCAGGAGGGTCCTGCGAGGACGAGTACGACTCAGTGATGAAGGGGAGGACGACTTGGGTGTTGGCCTTGGTGCCGAGCGTGCCCGACTCGAGTAACGGCTTCTGATAGAAGACGCAGCGGCGGTCCATGTACTGGCGCGCCGCAACATTGTCGAGCGCGTTGGTCACGCAGTCGAGCTTGGCGAAGAACTCGTCACCGAAAGTCTCCTCGGTCTCGGGGCCAACACGGTCCTGGTAGGTCGTGATCTTGCCCTTGAGCGCGGGGTTCATGTCGGCGACGGCGGCGGCGGCAGACTCGGCCTTGAACTTGCCGACGTCCTTGGCGCGGAAGAGGAACTGGCGGTTGAGGTTCGACTTCTCGATGGTGTCGAGGTCGGTGACGACAATCGAGCCCTCGGGGCCCGAGCCAAGACCCATCATCGACCAGTTCTTGAGCATCTCACAGCCGATAGCACCCGAGCCGACGAGGAACTGGCGGTTGGCGGCAATCTTGTCGTGGAACTTCTTGCCGAAGACGGCGATCTGGCCGTCGTAGCGCGAGCCGGAGGGCTGGCAGTCGGCCTCGGTGGGGAGCTCGGTGGGGAGCGCCTCGAGCGCGTCGAAGTACATGTTCTGCTGCATGGGGTGAAACTTGGCCGAGACGGCCTTGAGCACCTCCTGCGCGACGAAGCCGCCAATGACAGCGACCATGGGCGAGAGGTCACCGGTCGCCTGGAACGCGAGCTGCTCAAGAACCTTCTCGTCGAGCTCGCCCTCGGTCGCGGTGGACGAGTGGATCTCTTTAGCGATGGCAATCAGCGCGGCGGCGTCCTCGCCGCTGTGGGCGCGGGGAAGGCGGCCGTTCTTGTCAAAGTACTGCGAGAGGGCCTGGAAGCCGACGTGGAGTGTCGCGGGGCGGTCCCATTTGGCAAAGTCGGTGATGAAGTACTCGGGCTGGGTGAGTGTGTCCTTGAGCGACTTGAAGTGCAAGATCTTGGGCATCTTCACCTGCGTGAAGAGGCCGCCTAACTTGTACTCGCCGAGGCCGGAGGTGTCGCCGATGGAGAAGGTGTAGGGGCCTGCTGTCAGCTAACGCCAAGCAAAAGTAGCTCACCCTTCACGGTAACCTTCCGGGGCTCGCAGCCGTTGAGCGCGTCCATACCCTTGATCTCGGAGAAGGTGACAAAGTCACCGTCCTCGAGGCCGTGGCGCGTCTCGTCGAGGCAGGTGACGAGCGCCTCGGGGCCGTCCTCGACGTGGACGACCATGCCGCTCAATGAGCTCTCGCCAGTAGCGTCGACGCAGGTGAAGTCGTCGCCGAAGTCGTTGAACACGGATCCGAAGAGGCCGCGCACGTCAGCAGCAATGAAGTAGATGCCCTTGGTGCGCGTGAACTCGTCAATCTCGATCTGCTTCGCGAGCGTCGTGTTGGTGAGGACCACAGCCTGTTGTCAGCTCAGTGATGCAGCTTCAGCTTACTTGGTAAGGCGCGACCATCTCGGGGGTGATCTCGCCGCTCCCCTCGAGCACCTTGACGGGCACGTACGAGTTGAGCTCCGCGAGGCGCGGCGCAGTCACCTGGTGGCGCGGCTTGCCGACGTCCTCCTCGCGCAGGAAGAACTGGCGTCAGTGCGCGCCCATGCGCAGAACCAAACCTGGGTGCCGAGGTCGGCGATCTCCACCGGCGCGGGGTCGTAGATCGTCACACTCTTCACGCCGGCCAGGGCGACGTTCTTGGCTGTGCGTCAGTGTGGTCATGGCGACTACGCACCAATCTCGACACCGAGGCCCTTCATCCCGACGATAAGGACGTTCGAGTTGGCCATCTTCTTCATCGCTGACGTTAGCTTGGGGGAGGGCGCAGTGCTCACCCTCATGGCCGAGGACGTAGCTGGGGGTCAGCGGTTGGGGGAAGGTGGAGGACTCACAGCTGGCGCGAGTAGAGTCCCTCTGGAGGGGTCAGTGATGCCATCGCGGGGGGGCGTACCGTCAACTGCGCGTTAGTCATGATCCGAAGGGAGTGGGGGACGTACTCTGGTCGTTGCCGACGACGGGGTCGACCTCCATCGCGGACGCCATTCTGGAGGTGGGGGAAGGGTTGAGTGAGGGAGAGTGGAGGTGGGTGTGGACTGGGGGTTGTGGTCACGGTGTGAGAGAGAGGACTTGGGAGTGTCTAGCTCTTTGTGACCGTTTAGGATGATGGGAAGAGAGAAGAAGAGTAATATGAAGGCGTTGGAATGTTGACGAAGGGCAAGTGAGGCGCAGTAGGTGGACCACGAGAGCGAGCGGCGAGCGGCGGCAAGCCCATGACGATGAGTCACGGATCTCACCCTGGGCAAGCTGGACACCTGGTGGACACCTGGCACACCACACGGAACCAAATTTCCGTCATCCCCCACTTTCTGACCAAGCTGGTTGTGTCGCAGTGCAAACGTCAGAGCACGACAGCAACGACGGCGCACAGAGATACATGAGATTATGGGTAGACTTGACCTTCGTAATCCTCTATGGAGACTTCTTAAGACTCTTCCGGGGCGCAGGCTTGCTCGGCGTGGGGCTCGAAGTCGGCTTGACAATGCCGTTCGCCCCCACGAAGCCTGCAACGACAATTGAGCCATCCGAGCAGCCGTACTGATGTCAGCTCAATTATCGGAACCCGCGAGCTCTACTCACAACCAGCTTGTCGTGGTCCAGGGCGAGACTCATTGGGTTCTTGGCAGCGGTATGCAGGCCGCCCTCCCGGCCCTGCGTGTCCCACTTGCCGCCGAGGGACACGAGCTTCATTGTCGGCTCGCCGTTCTCGCCCAGCCGTTCTGTGCCGACGATGACGCGCCGCTCGGCGCCCGCCTTGGCCAAGAGGCGACGGCTGGTAATAATGCGCACGCGACCCGCCTCGAATGCGCCGCGCTCTGTACCTGTAATGTCCAGGATTTCGACGATGCGCGGTGCCCGCATGAACGCATACTTGCTCGCAGTACCGCTGGTGGCGGCCACGTCGTCGCTGACGTTCGTGAGCGTATCGATCAGCTTGGATCCAGTCGGCGCGGCCTTGTGTACGGGGCTCGCGGCTGCCCGACGAGGTGTCGCGGGCGACTGCGGCCTCGGCGAGGGTGCGACGCCAGCACTAAGCCGCGGGCGAGGAGGAGCAACGGCCGCATCCTTGCTCGGGCTCTGCGATGAAGGCACGCCATCCTCCATCTCCTGCTGCTCCTCGGGCGTCGCCCAGTCCCACGCGAGACGGATGACAATGTCCTTGGTCGCGCACGCCATGAAGCGGCCCTCGGCCTCGAACCACGTGAGCATGCCCAGCGCGCCGACGCCAACCTCCTTGAGCTTGGAGGCATATTCGGGCTGCCTAGCCGCCAGGTCCGAGAGCTTGAAGGAGCCGAGCATCTCGCGCTTCTGGATCGAGAATGTGCGTATCACGCCATCGACGGTGGCAGTGATGACGAAGTTGTCGAGCAGGTTCATGCCAACGCAGACGTTGGTTTGCTGGCCGAAGCGGACCACCTTGTTCCCGCTGCGCCAGTCCCACACCACGATCGCCTTGTCCGAGCCGACGGAGATCATCCACTGCGCATTGATGCTGTATGAGTTAGCAACGACCATATCAAAGTAACTCACGCGACAGCACGTGTTCCGTGCAGGTGGCCCGATAGAATGCGGTCCGCCTTCCACTCGCCGTCGATCTGGCGCCACAGGGTAGCGCGTCCAACATCATGAGAGCCAGTCACGAGCACCTGCTCCGGTGCGTAGTAGTCCAGGCTCGAGACAGACTTTGCGGGAATAACCTGCGGGGGAGGAACCGCCTTGGCGCTCATGACGGCGTACGGGAGGTGCCAGATGCGGATGCTGAGGTCAGCCGTGAAGGGGGAAATGAAGCTCACGTGTCATCGTACGAGCCGCTGATGAGCGTCTCGCCAGCGAGGTGCAGCGAAGTGACGTAGTTGCGGTGCCCGTTGAGCACGACAAGGCTCTGCACCTGCCCATTCGTCCACTGCTTCTCACGCTGCCACAGGCGCTTGTACAGCCCCAGCCTGGCGTCAGCCCATCGTAGGACGCGGAGCTCACCAGTCGCCGTCGTCCTCGAGCCCGTAGTTGCTGAGATCGATAGTGCCGTCCCACGTCGCCTCCAACTCCTTGCACAGCGGCCGCCAGACGGCGGGGAGCGTGGCCAACCGGTCGTAACGCTTAGCCACGAGGCGGAGGTTGAGGATCTCGCCTCTAGGCAAGAACAGGACGGTGCGCGTCACGAGGTCGTCGTCCATTCTCCCGAGCACGCCGGACCGCGACTCCTTCAGCCGCTCCAGCACGTCAATCTGCGCCTGGATGTCGGACGGGCGGCACGCTGCTGTCAGCTCAACCTACCGACATAGCTCACCCTCAGCCATGACGCCGAGCAGGCTCGTGCGCTGCTCCTTCGGCATAGCGTGCACGATCGCGCCGAGGGTCGCGCGGTCATACAGCAGCTCGAGGACCTTCTCCGCGCTCACGCCAGAGGGAAGGTTGGGCGCGCGCGCCACGCGCGGCGCACACCGCGCATGCTCGGTCTGGAGGACGCGGTACTGGGTCTCGAGGGAACGTAGGCGCGCCTTGAGCACATCGACCTCGGACTCCTGCGGCACGATCTGCTGTGGCGCGATCTGGCGTCAGGGAGAAGGCGCAGTCACTCACCTCGGGGGACAGCGCCTTGGCCTCAGCTCTGCGCGCGTCGCGCGGCGGCTTTGGTGGTGGCTCGACCGTGGGGGGTGACTGTGTGGGCGCGGTAGGGGGAGACTGGGTGGGGGCAATGGGAAGTGGTGCGGATGGTACGGATGGGGCGGATTGTGTGGGTTCGTGGAGCTGGGTGGTGGACTTCTTCTTCGCCGGCGTGGGTCTAGCGGGCGATGCGGTTCGTGGCGTGGTCGCGCGACTCGGCGGCCTCTTCGCGGATGGAGTGCTGGGCGACACCGCGCTCGGGGCCGGACGAGAGCCTGCCAGACTGGGTCGCGAGCCGGAGCGCACGACGCGACCTGGCGCAACTGCGCCGGTCCCTGGCGTGGTTGGTACGCGCGATGCGGGGGACGGCGTGCCCACGCCCGCGGGGGGGCGTATGCGGCTCCCCTTGGGGGTGGGTATGCCTGTTCTAGGAGCGGGCGAGCCGTTCACCTGGGGCATGCGTGTTGAGAGTTGAGAAGAGAATGGGATGTGTTGTCGAGGCAGGACTGAGTGGTCATTCCCGCTCCCCTCTGTACCCCGCCGTGCATGCCGATCGATCGTTTCCGCGGGTGGGTCAATGTGGAGGTCACGCATGACGTGGGTTGCAAGATATCAGATCACAGTAGGCGCGTGCTCGCGTGGCCACTCTGATTTAGGTGTGCTGAGGTTCCGAATGGCCTACGAGCCAGCTTGCGGGCCTACCCCATCAGGGGGTACGGTGATCCGGCGCCGATCGCCGGATCGCCAGGTGCGCCGGGAGTATGCTGAGGCGATCCGGGCCGGTTGCCGTGGTACATAACGCACGTTCGAGCAGGATGCAGCCCACACTCTCAGCTCACACCACTCACAATGGTCACAGTCGAGCGCGAGCTCTCGGGCTTCGAGCCCGCCCCCAAAGCCAGCCCGCACGAGTTCAAGCTCGTGTCGGGGCCCAACGCGACCTTCCCAGGCTTCGAGTACACGCTCACCTTTCCGCTGCCCAACGCGCTCCGCGTCACCCTCACGGGACCGGACCGCCCGCCCCCGCCGCACGACAACGTGGTGCTTGAGTACACACCGCTGGCCCTCAACCCCAAGCTTGACGCGGCGGCGTGCGAGGCCACCATCCCCTTCCCAGAGGCGGGCAGGGTCGACCTCGACAAAGCCCAGCGCCGGCGTGAGGCGCGCCTCAGCTGGGCGGACAGCATCCTCCTCTCCATCTGGGAGGAGGTGGACGGGGCGTGGGTGCGCATCACGGGCGACCTGCCGTCGCGCTCGTACGCGCTCACCGAGCACGGGGTGATGCGCCACTGGTGGCTGGAGCGGGAGAACATCCACCTCGGGCTGGGGGAGAAGGCCGCGCCTCTCGACCTCACCGGCCGGTCGTTTAGGTGCGACGGCTCCGACTCGGCCGCGTACGACGCTTACAAGAGTGCGTCACCCCCCGACAGCGCTGACCCCAGCCGACCCGCTGTACAAGCACACGCCGTTCCTCGTGTCGACCCCGCGTCCGGTGGAGGGCCAGCCTACGCCCTCGACGTACGCCGTGTACCACGCCACGAACTCGAACGCGCTGTGGGACATCGGGAGATACCACGACGACCCCTGGGGCTACTTCAAGACATACACGCAGGACTGGGGCGGCCTCGAGGAGTGGTACCTCCTCGGGCGCGGGGTGCGGGAGGTGACGCGGACGTGGGCCGAGGTCGTGGGGCGGCCGATGCTCGTCGGGCGCGACTGGCTCGGATACCTGGCCTCGGGGATGGGGCTGGGGGAGAGCGACGAGCCGATCGCGCAGGACCTGCTTGCCGCGTTTCCCGACGAGTGCGCCAAGCACGGGATCCCGTGCTCGGCCATCCACTTTTCGTCGGGATACACCGTCGGCGAGGACGGGAACAGATACGTCTTCACGATGAACAAGAAGCGGTACCCCGACTTCAAGGGGCTCGTGGCGGGCCTCCACGCGGCCGGGATCAAGGTCGCGCCCAACATCAAGCCGTACATGCTCACCTCGCACCCGTCCTATGACGACGTGTACGCCGCGGACGGGCTGTTCTACGCGCCGCTGGTGCAGAAGCCCGTCGTGACGAGAATCTGGAGCTCGGGCGTCGGCGTCAACGGCAAGGGCAGCTGGGTGGACATGACCTCGGCTCCCGGGCGCGCGTGGTGGGCAGCCGGCGTCAAGGGCCTCATCGACCTCGGCGTGGACGGCATGTGGAAGTGAGTCTCCTTGGGGGTGCGCTGACAGAAGCGACAACAACGAGTACTACCTGCACGACGACGAGTTCCTCGCGGCCAACGACTTCCCCCACGCCCTCCGGCAGGGCGCGGGGGCGGGCAAGGCCAAGCTCGGCGCGCTGGGGAGAATGGTCAACACGGAGATGGTGGCCAAGGTGTCGCACGACACGCTGCTGGCCGCGCACCCCGCGCGGCGGCCGTACGTGCTCACGCGCTCGGCCAACGTCGGCGCGCACAAGTACGCGTGCGGCACGTGGACGGGCGACAACTGGACGAGCTGGAAGAACCTGCGCGGCTCGCAGGCGATCCAGCTCAACTGCGGGATCAGCCTGATGCAGAGCACGGGCTCGGACATCGGGGGGTTCGGCGGGCCACTGCCGTCCCCCGAGCTCTTCGTGCGCTGGGTGCAGCTGGGGGTCACGCACGCGCGCTTCTGCATCCACGCGTTCAAGCCGACGCCCGACGACCCCAGCGGCGCGAGCCAGACCAACCTCCCCTGGATGTATCCGGCCGTCCTCCCCGTCATCCGCGCCGCCATAAAGTGGCGGTACGAGTACCTCCCGTTCTTCAACTCGCTCATGTGGGGGAGCCACGAGGACGCCGAGCCCACGAACGCGTGGGTCGGGTGGGGCGACTTTGCGTCCGACCCCGAGGTGTACGCCGACGGCATCCTGAACGGGTTCGACGCGTGGATCGGCGCCGGGCAGCTCCTCTCCGTGCCGGCGCTGCACGAGGGCGAGCTCTCGCGCACCGTCTACCTCCCCAAGGCGGGGGCGGACGACGCCGCCCTCTACTTTGACCTGCACGCCCCGCACGGCGTGCACCGCGCGGGCACGCGCGTCACGCTCGCGACCCCGCTCGAGCACATGGGCCTGCTGGCGCGCGAGGGGGCGGTCATCCCCACGGGGAAGAACTACCACACCGTCACGCAGCGGGAGGGGCCGGGGCGGACGACGCCGGACGGCGTCGATGTCACGCTCGAGGAGGACGGCGGCGTCGTGGGCCTCGACGACTGGCGCGGCGTGCAGATATTCCCGGGGACGGGCAAGTACGTGGGCCGCTGGATCGAGGACGACGGCGTCTCGGCCCGGCCGGGGCGCGCGGTGGTCGAGCTCGCGTACGAGGGTGGGGAGGAGGTGGCCGTGTCCGCCAAGTTTGCCGAGCACGACTTCAAGCCCCTCTGGGGGCGGACGCTGCACGTTTTCCTGCCCGCAGGGGACGCGCGGCGCGTGCGCGGCGCCGAGGCCACCGCGGTTGGCGGGCGCACGGCGTGGCTCGTCACCGTCAGCTCGCAGGGGACGTGGGTGAAGATCTAGACTGGGACTGGAATGCATCTCGTAACTATGCCGCCTTGGCGGCAACGAGGCGCTCCTCGACGTCGGTGGGGCCCTGGAAGTGCTCCTTGCCGTCGACGACCCAGGCGACGGCGCTCATGACGAGCACGATGGCGAACACGACGACGGCGTAGTTCATGTTCTCGGGCGTGACGGGGCGGAACGGCGGGAGGAGGAAGACGGTGCTGGTCACGGCGAGGAACAGCAGCGCCACGACGTTGACGGGGCGGCGCCAGCACCCGAGGCTCCAGCCCTTCTCGGGGCGGTGGCCGGCGAGGGCGGCCTCACCCCTAAACAGCAGGAGGAGGAGGGGCACGGCATACGAGAGCTGGAGGAAGAAGATGGCGGACGACATGATGGCGTTGAGCGCGACCGTCGAGCCGAGGTCTGGGTCAGCTGGCACTGGGGGAGCTTACAGATGAGGGCGAACATGATGACCCAGGCGGTGACGAAGACGAGGGCGTTGACGGGGACGTTGAGGCGCGCGCTGACGGGCGCGATCAGGCGCGAGGCGTGCGCGAGCCCGCGGTCGCGCGCGAACGACATGACCATCCGCGACGAGATCGTGAGCACGGACTGGGTGCAGAAAAACATGGCGGCGACGTTGATGAGCATCAGGGCAGTGGCGGCCGCGCGTGACTTGGTCGACTGCCGGTAGATCTCGAGGACGGGGCCGATGCCCGAGGCGAGCACGCCGTCCCAGCTCTTCAGGCAGAAGAGGAGGACGAGCATGAAGGGCCAGGCGGTGGCGCCGCCGGTGAGCGGCGCGAGGACCATGATGAGCGGCGCGTTGCGCGCCGGCTGCGGCATCTCCTCGACGAGGTGGGTCACTGCGTCAAAGGACGACGTCGTGAGCGTCGACTGCAGCATGCCGAGGAGGAAGGCGAGGGCGTCGGGCCACTGCGATCAGACTGTCAGGACGGGTACTCACGCCCGTGTTGTTCGTAAACGTCGTGAACACCGTCTTGGGGGGCTGGTACTGCCCCCGCGAGCAGAACAGCAGCACGCCCATGATGAGCGCCATGCCCGCGACGCTCCACACCCCCGAGAACCAGTCGAGCGCCGGCAGCCACCGCACGCAGAACGCATTGAGCACAAAGCTGGCCATCACGAACGCGATGATGAGCGCGAACTCGCCCCAGCGCGCCGGGACCGTGTCGCTCCAGAGCACGAGCACGCCCATGAACAGGCTCTGGGTGAGGGCCGCGGCGGCGGCAAACAGCGTGACCCACCCCGCGCACGCGAGCCACCCGACCACCCAGGAGAGGGGCCGGCGCCATCTCGGCGGAGCGAGCAGGTACGCCCAGTCGTACTGCCCGCCGGCCATGGGGAGGACGTGGCAGATCTCGGCGAGCGACACCGCCACGAACGTCTGGCCCGCCACCGAGAGGAGCAGGCCGTACAGCATGACGACGGGGCCACCGGACTGCAGGCCGACGGGGAGGGCGGCGGCCATCGCCGTCCACGTGTTGAGGAGGGTGAAGGCGAGGCCGAGGGCCGCGAGGAAGGAGAAGTTGCGCTCGAGCGCGGGCTCGGCATCGTGGCGCTCGAGGAGCGGCTGGCGCTCCGGCGTCATTTCGAGAGGTGAGGGGGTGAGGAGTGAGCCGGTGGAGGCTGCAAGTGCGTTGTTCCTCATTTGAACCACTCTAGCCCCACGGGCTAGCACCAAATGTGTAGAAGAACTAGACGTACATTGGCGCAGAGAAGAACTAGATGTACATTGGCGTAGCATTAGCCCTCGCCGTAGACATATATGGCCACATCCGCACGACGGTGAACAAACAGACACCAATGCATGACTCTATCATGATACTACAATTCTTCTCTGCAACGCCGCGGCCGCTCGCGACCCCCCCTGCGCGGGGCCGGCCTACTTGCCCTTCGACTGCAGAAGCGGGTGCAGGATTTGCTGACGTTAGCAACACCACCACACTCCGACACCAGCGCAGCACACGTACTTCGTGCAGCGCCTTACCGGCCTGGACCATAGGGAACACTGTTTCTCAGCGTTTGCTCGACGGACGGAGGGTGGGAGGGTGTGTAGGAACATTGTCCAACAGACGGCGGGTGGGGGAGTGTGTGAGAACTTACCGTGTTCGGACGAGACGACACACTCGAGGAGGATGGGGCGCGAGCCGTCGTACTCCATAAACTCCTTCATCATGGGCTCGAGGTCCTCCTGCTTAGTGCAGCGGAGGGCCTTGGTGCCCATGGACTCGGCGAGGGCCTGGAAGTCGGGGTTGACCATGCGGGTGTGCGAGAAGCGCGACTCGTAGAAGAGGTCCTGCCACTGCTCGACCATACCTTGGAACTCGTTGTTGAGGAGGAGAATCTTGACACCAATGTTGTACTGGTTGGCGGTCTGGAGCTCCATGGCGGTCATGGAGAACGAGGCGTCACCGTCGACGTCAACGACGACCTTCTCGGGGGCGGCAACCTTGGCGCCGATGGCGGCGGGGACACCGAAGCCCATGGTGCCGAGACCACCGGACGAGACCCACGAGCGGGGCTCCGACCAGCGGTAGTGCTGGGCGGCCCACATCTGGTGCTGGCCGACACCGGTGGCGACAATGACCTTGTCCTTGCCGATGGCCTCGGCCTGCTTGTCGAGGGCGCGGATGACCTCCTGGGGCTTGAGGCGCTCACCCTCCTTGGAGGGGGTGAAGACGAAGGGGTACTTCTCCTTGTTGGCCTTGCAGCGGCCGACCCAGCCGGAGCGGTCGACGGGCTTGATCTGGGGAACAAGCTCGGCGAGCGAGGCGACGACGTCACCGAGGACGGGGATCTGAGCCTCGACAATCTTGTTGACGTTCTTGGGCTGGATCTCAAAGTGGATGATACCACCGGTGCCCTCGAGGGCGGCCTGCTTGGCGGCGGGGGCAAAGGTGTCGACCTTGCCGGTGACACGGTCGTCGAAACGGGCGCCGAGGGCGATGATGACATCGGCCTCCTGCATGGCAAAGTTGGCGTAGGCCGAACCGTGCATGCCGAGCATGTGGAGCGACTTCTCGTCGCGCTCGTCAAAGGCGCCGAGGCCCTGGAGAGTAGTGGTGACGGGAATGTTGCCAATGTCCGAGAGCTGCTTGAGGAGCTTGGGGCCCTCGGGCGACGCGAGGACACCGTTACCGGCGTAGATGATGGGGCGCTTGGCGCGGTTGATCATCTCGGCGGCGGCAGTGATCTGCGTCGACTCGCCAGGGGCCTGGGCCTGGGCCCACCCAGGGTTGAGGGGGTTGGTGGGGAGGTAAGGGGACTGGCCGGGCTGGACCGACTTGGCGGGGATGGGGGTGCGGAGAATGGCGGCGGTCACGTCCTTGGGCAGGTCGACGAGGACGGGGCCGGGGCGGCCGGTGGTGGCAATCTTGAAGGCCTCGTTGATGCGGCGGGGGAGCTCGGCAATGTCCTTGACCATGACGTTCCACTTGGTACACGAGCGCGAAATGCCGACAACGTCAGCCTCCTGGAACGCGTCCGAGCCGATGAGGTTGGTCGCGACCTGGCCGCAGAAGACGACCATGGGGATACCGTCCGAGAGCGCGTCCTGCATCGGGGTGATGACGTTGGTCGCGCCCGGTCCAGAGGTAACGAGGACGACACCGGGCTTGCCGGTGATGCGGGCGTAGCCCTCGGCCATATGGCCGGCACCCTGCTCGTGGCGGGGGAGGACAAAGTCAAAGTGAGGCGAGTTGTAGATGGCGTCAAAGACCGGGAGAATAGCACCACCGGGATACCCGAAGACCTGCTTGACGTCGTGGCGAAGCATCATCTCCTGGAAAATCTGTCCTCCAGACAGGCCGACAAAGCTGGTGCGTCAGCGTCGTACGACAGCCACAAACGACGAGCAACGTACGTGTGGTCAAAGCCGTCCTTGACGTTCGGGTCGCCCTTGTGGGCGGCAAACGGCGAGTCGGGGGTATTCTGGTTGGGCGGGGCCTGGAAGTGCGGGGCAGGGGCGGGGCGGACGGCGGCGGCGCCGTTGGCGGTCGCGCTCGACTGGAGTCTCCTCACCTGGTCGTAGACGCGGGCCTTGGCCTCGGGGCTCTGGCCAGCGTACTCGACAAACGGCTTGGCCTTGGCGGTGGTGGCCGAGGTCGAGAGCTGCTGCTGCCCGGACTTGGACGACGAGGCATTGGACGAGCGGTAGCGGACCTGCTGCGCGGCGATGGCGGAGGGGGTCGCGGGGATGTTGCGCAGGATCGCGCGGGACGGACGCGAGATCATGGTCATGGTGGCAGTGAGTCGCGGGGCGACGGGTGCGACGGCGCGGGGTGAGGGAAAAAGTTGATGTGGAGGCGGGGGAGCGTGTTTCGCTGTGCGGTGCGGTCTGGGCGCCTTTTTGCGAGTGAGCCAGAGAGGCCCTTTTGATGGGAGTGGTGAGAGTAAGAGTAGTGACAAGAATGTCTGGGTTGACGATCAAGAAGGACCAAGTAGGATTGGGAGCGGCGTCGGCGGTAGCTGAAGGCGAGTTAAGCAGCCCTCACTCTGTGTCCTGTGTCTGCAGTCGAGTCAATTGCCCTGAACGAGGCCTGCAAGGTGAGTGCGGTGGTTGGTCGGCTGAAGCGGGTGAGCTTGTATGCGACGACCGGCTAGTTCGAGTCGTGCCGACGGAGAGCATCCCTTCCAAACGCCACTTTTGATTCCACCCCCTCTCTGGCCCCCCCCTACCACCCCACGCTCCATCCTCATACCCTCACTCTCGAGCTCTCCTCGCTCTATGCCCGCCCGCTACTCTCACCCAGCACTTACTCGATCCTCCTAGCTCCTGGAGGCATCCGGAAGACAGCCAATCCCATGTAGCCGTGTCGAATTTTCCCGTCCAACATTTTCGAATCCTTGTCCAATCTGCGTGAGAACGTGATCGGCCGAAAATTGCACAACCAGGCTCGGGCGATCCTGGGCAGGTCCTTCTCCGTGGGCCCCCACAGCAGCTCCACAGGCACACAACCACCCACGCGATCCACGCGATATGCACGTGCATCCTCTTCTAGACTCTGGGCCCCGCGTTCCTGGATCCAAGCAAACCTCTCTGGCCCGTGTTCTAAAGTCCGGGACGGTTCAGAGCGGCACACGACATACGTCCGGGATGGCTTTTGCTTTCTTGTCTCCGTCATGCGGGCCTCGCAGTCTTTGGCGCTTCGTCCGGACCGGCGCGGGGGCGCTGGTATAAGAAGAGATGGGATGGTGGCCTGAGATGCTCTCAACGACTCCATTATCACCATGGCTACCTCTTTCACCCCCAAGGACAACCCAGCCTTCATCCTCCACGGCAAGCTCGACACGAGCTACGGGACGGTGAGTGCCGGTGGCAGTTTAGTTTGGACGATGGCGGTAGCTCGCTATGCGCGCTAGCCGGGATCTGCCATGATCGTCGTCATGATCATCGCGACGATCTATGATCAGCGGCAAAATGGGAAGTGGGCACATCCGACGATCGACCCGAACAGAAGAAGCCTGTGCCGATCATTCGAACCCAAGACAGTCGCTGATCTCAGCTCCCCGTCCCCGAGGTCGGCCCCCACGAGGTCCTCATCGAGGTCCAGGAGACAGGCATTTGCGGCTCCGACGTGCACTGTGAGTACGGCTCCAGGCCAGCTAGTCTCCATCGAAACCAGCTGACTCCAGTCTACAACACGGGCAAGATGGGCCTCGTGTCCTGCTGCGGCTCAATGTGCCTGGGCCACGAGTCGGCGGGCGTGATCGTGCAGCTTGGCTCGGCGCTGGCCAAGCGCGCCGAGGCTGCGGCCATCGCGAATGGCTCCGCCCCGGCCGGCGCGCACGTCCTGCAGCTCGGCGACCGCGTCGCTCTCGAGCCAGGGACGACGTGCAGGATGTGCTCCGACTGCCGCACGGGCAACTACCAGATCTGCGAGCACATGGAGTTTGCCGCATACCCGCCCTTTGACGGCACGCTGCAGCGCTACTACAAGCTGTGAGAAACCAGAGAGAGTAGACTAACGGCAGCCCATCGGACCTCGTGTACCCCCTCCCCGAGGGGGTGGAGACGATTTACGGCGCGATGATGGAGCCGCTGTCGGTGGCGGTGCACAGCGTCGCCAACGTCGGCGGGCTGCGCACGAACCAGAACGTGCTGGTTATGGGTGCTGGACCCGTGGGCCTGCTCGCCATGGCGGTTGCCAAGGGCTTGGGGGCAGGGCGCATCATCGGCGTCGACATCAACGCCGACCGGCTGGCGTTCGCCAAGTCGTACGCCGCGACGGACACGTACATCCCCGTCGCGCAGAAGGAGGGCGAGGCGCGCGCGGCCTACTCCCTCCGCGCGGCGCAGGATCTCCTCGCAACCCTCCGGATTCCAGAGCGCGGCGCCGGCGCCATCGACCTCGTGGTCGACGCGACCGGTGCCGAGGCGTGCATCCAGATGGGCCTGAATGCCGTGCGGCCGGGCGGCACGTTCGTGCAGACGGGCTTTGGGCCGCCCGACGTCGCGATCCCCATGTTCCGCGTCGTCACCAACGAGATCAAGATCAAGGGCTCGTGGCGCTACGGGTCGGGCGACTACCCGCTGTCCATTGATCTCGTGGGGCGCGGCCTCGTCGACCTCAAGCCCCTGCTTACGCACACGTTCCCGTTCGAGCAGGCGCTCGAGGCGTTCGAGCTCACGCGCGCGGGCAAGGACAAGGAGGGCAAGCCGGTGATCAAGTGTGTCATTCACGGGCCGCAGTAGAGCATGGACTCTTGTGTGTATGCATAGATGGACGCTGTCGAATGGTTTGTGAGGACGACAGTGGGAGTCGGGGTGGCCGCTGCAGGAAGTAGCAGGTGGAGGTTGTGGATGCTGCTGTGAGGAGTGTGTGCCTGAAGGGGGGTCACTGCGCCATTCAGATTCCCGTAAGAACAGGGCGGGCGTTTTCGAGGTCTCGGAGTTTGAACGCATCGTGTCAGCGTACGCATCGGGGTGCATCTGGTCTAACGCGTCGGAGTGATAGACCAAGGCTGCCCTTGCAGTTCTATTTCGGCGGATGGAAGGAAGAGTCGTTTCTGGGCACGCACGGTGAACCTAATGGACGAGGTGCTCGAAAAATGGCCGATAATAGCCGGAAACTCCCGTGCTCACAGCGCTTGCCACCCACCATCCAAACCTACGAATCATGCTGCCTCCTCGCTCGTCGCTCATCCTATCCAACCACCACCCTCAACTTTTACCAGCAGCACCGTAAAACGACTCGGACGCACCTCGTTCATCTCCGAGCTACATAGACCCAGGAGTATGTACAGATCTTCCTTCCGGGCGCAGGCCTCATACTTTACAATGACCCTTGTATGTAGCCCTCGCCCCATCGGCCCCGAACACACCTGCTAGAGACTGGTCAGAAGCGCGTACTGAGCCGCACCGACTCTGCGCTTGCGCTCGTCCGACGTGGTAATCATGAGGAGCTTGAGGCCCTCGATCACATCGGTGCGGAGATCCTGGGGCGGCGAGTTGAATCCCACTGAGACTCATGTTGGGTCTCATCCGGTTCCTGGTCGTGCGTACCGTAAACATTGCTTCCTCCTCACTGCCCTTGTACCGTACGCCAAGTGCACAACAAGTCGCGCTTCGCCGCACGGCCTCACATGGGCAAGCGCGGTATGAACTGGAAGGTTGCATCCTCGATAGGGTTGTAAGCGATAATTTCGGCCACAGCCCCCGCGGAGCTGCGGCGCACTTGGTGTGGAGATGCTGTATCAGGGCCAGACAACTACCACGTGCCCTACGCTGAGACAGATACATCTGAAGCCACTGTTCATGTACCACAGACGTATCCTTATCAAAGCCTATAAGCAGTGCAAGTCATTGATCCCTCACTAGATATCGTCCTTGCCTCACTCACTGTCCCGCTCACCTCCTCCAAATACAAAGCTAGCAGCCAGTGGGATCGGTATAGGGCTGCGGATCGACCTCGCTGATGGCTGGTGATGTCCGTCTATCACATGCATCTTCTATGATCTTCCGCGCCAGGTCTTCGCAGATTCTCCTCCAGCTACCCCTCCACCCTCCAGCTACCCCTCCACCCTCCAGCTCCCCCTCCACCCTCCAGCTACCTCTCCACACATTGCGGGGGGAACGTCACGTCCTCGTAGGCTTGGTTGCCCACTTCGCGACGGTACTCAGCGCTGGTAATAACCGAGAGTTTGAGGCAGGACATCCTCGCTGCAATATCAAACCCTAGGGCTACTTGGGGTGGGATGTGGCTGGCCCTTCGAGGCATTAGCTCAAAGGGAAAGGGCTGCTTCATGAGTTCGGCGAAAGCGGCGGCCGCAATAAGCTCCGCCCAGTCAGATGAAAGACCGGGAAGGCGGACGCCGCGGGGAGTGAGGGTGACGAAGCTTGGATGTGAGAAAACTTTCTCGAGAGGAAGGCGAGGAAGCTTTCCAAGCACATGGTCGGCGTCGATGAGGCAGATCTTCCAATCGTTGACAAGAGCCGTCCCAAGCGACGTGACAAAGTGGAGGGTGTGCTTCTGCGTCAGCCTCTCGGGGTAGTTGGCATGGGTGAAGTGCACAAAGATCCTAAGCGGATCCATGTTCGGACGGAGAAGCAGGGTGCTGGTTTGGAAGTATTTGTTGTTTTGCGTCGTAAAGCGCCCGGGCAGGACGTTAAAGTGGACCTCCTCGACGTGGCGCAGGGTAATGGGGCTAAACCCACGGGGCGCGCTGCACAGGTACGCAACTTTGCGGGGGCGAAAGTTGTAGAGATCGCATGAGCCCGCCTTGATGCGAAGCACTTGAAGACCGGGAACCAGGCCGTGGACGACAGGGGCGCATTGGAAGAGGCCCGACACCTCGATAATCTTGATCTTGTCGAAAATATCAAAGTGATACTCCATACGCGACTTGTCCTTGCCCAAAGTGCGCTTGTCCTTGGTCTGCCAGTTCCCAGTGCGCACCCTGTCACGAGCGTTCGCGTACGACGTGTAGAATGTCACTTGCTTGTACTTGATCGGGCGAAGCAACATCTCTCCAGTGTAGGGCGAGCGGAAGCTGATCGCGTCGCGTCCGAGTCCCTCCTTCTTGTCCTTGTGCGTGTCGAGCTTGACATAGCGCAGCCTGTTGTGGGTCAGGGTGAAGGCATCCACCTTGGCCCGGAAGTAACGAGACGTGGAACGGAAGGCGATGTTCGTGCTCGGGTCCGGGAGGTACGACACGATGAGGTCGACGATGTGAGGATAGCTGGTGTGGTCCAGGGTGGTCATGGTGGCTAGAGGGGGTGGGTGGTGGAAAGCAGGAGGAGCCAGTTCGAGAGCGGTTGGAGTTGGACGGTGGTAAGGAAGTGAGAGAAAACAAAAGTGAGAGATGCGACCGAAGGTTTTTATGGGGAGAACGGATCACGTGCAGGCCATGTAGTTTTGGTAGCCCAACACAAACGGTAGGTAGCCCGTTGCATGGGCTAGCCGCTGGATGGGCGTGGAAGTTGTGGCGTCAACACAAACGGTAGGTAGCCCGTTGCATGGGCTAGCCGCTGGATGGGCGTGGAAGTTGTGGTCAACACAAACAGCACTGCAAGCAACTCACGCTTGAGGATCGCTGGAAGAAAACGGCTTGGGATCAAGAGAAGAGTTAGAAGGCAGGTGAGAAGTGATAGAGAAAGCGAGGGCGCCAGTGTTACCCACAGGGCGAGAAGCAGAGATGCGAGGGGCGAGGGTGGCCGGCGCGATGTGCAGGAGGGTGCCTGGTGATCACCGAGCGATCAAGAAGGCCGGCGGAATCGCGGCCCCCGACGCTCAGGACCCCTTAGAGTTCTGCAGATCATCTAATACTCTCGTGGAAGCACATATGGCCCCCCACGCGGCCCGTTATGCACCAAGACGTCGGCGGCGCTGCCAACATGGGCGTGTCGAAACGTCGACCTTCATCCCCTCCTCCTTAGCTCAGTTGGTAGAGCGCGACACTAGTAATGTCGAGGTCAGTCGTTCGAATCGGCTAGGAGGAAGATGAGAGCAGCTCTTTTGCCTCGGGGGACGTGTGGATGCACGGAGGTGGCGATGGGCACGGCTTGAGCGGCGTTCCCGGCGTCTTTGGGGCGCTGGAAGGTTGCTTCGGCAGTATGCACCCGGTGCAGGGTGGAGGTGGTGGAGGTGGTGGAGGAGGTCAGGGATCGACGACCTCCACGGCGTGTGGAGCCCTTCGCGCTCTCTGGCCGTGCTCTGCAGCCAGCTGTTCTTCCAGGAGCACATCTCGGTGAGCTGTTGTCCTAAGGCCTGCCGGAGGTGTTGCTGCAGCCGGAAGCATGTAACCGGGTGGGAGCATCCGGAGCCCACGTTGTGGGGTCGAAACCAGCCAGCTCCATCGACATGTCTGCGGGACCACTCCAGGCAAGCGGGGCGAGTGGAAGCCCTGGCAAGCATGCAACACGGCCTGATGCCACGCGGAGTCCCCTGGTATCCTGATAGCGGAGGAGAAGCAGAGCGGCAGGGAAGCTGGCGCCGGGATCTCGGGGGCGGATCGGCCCTAGCAGACTCGGGATGGAGCCAAATGCCGGAACCGAGTAAGCTTCTTACGGCGCAGAACCCAGACGCCGTTCCGAAAGCTGTGCAAGTACGGGTGCGTGTACTCTGCACTGACGTCCATTGCAATCAGTACGTCAATCGGATGCATGATCTGCAGAACAGCGGTCTGATTATGAGGCGCGGTCCCGAAACTCCGGACGGCCCTGTGGCGCCGTGGCTTTGACTATGGAAGTACTGCACAAAGCGCCGCGAGGAATGGAATCGGCACTTCCTGGCCCGGCGTCGATCACGGCATCCAGGTCCCTCCCCATCAAGCCAGGCGGCGAGTAGTGCGTCGGTGTGGTACGTAGCGCAGGCCGAGCTACCGCAATCATGACGCAGGGGCTGCGGGGCCGAGTTGGCTCCGAGCGGAAGTGGCGGCGGTTTGTGAGCGCCCACCTCCGAGGACTCCCGGACCGAACAGGCTGCACCGAGGGCAAAGTGCACGCCTGGAACCGGCACGGCGGTGGGACCGGACCGAGTGCGACGTGCGAAGCACCTCGCTGCGCTGCGTGGGGACCTGCGTGTTCGGGTGGGGGAACCAGGGCCGTTCGGCTCGCGGCTGCTCCTGCGCAGCGCCGCACCCTGGCTGTTTCCCAGTTTGCGCAGCTATCTTTGGTAGGTGGACAGCAATCGATGCAGGCAGAGAATGCCGCACCGAGCAGCACAAGGGTTCTGCTTAAGAGCGGCCGTGTACAACTGGCCCAGCTCTCTGCCTCCCACTCTTCCTCCAAAAGCCTCGGCTCTTGATCTGCCACACACGATGCGCCTCGTCACCCTCCTCCTGTCCTTTGTCGTTGCTGCTGTCGCGCTCGGCGGCGTAGCCCCCGCCCCAAAGCCGCAGGCGCGTACCAACGCCGAGGCGCTGGCCCGCGGCCTCCCCCTCAAGAAGGCCCGCATCTGCGACGCCGAGTGCAAGGCGAACCGCCTCGCGCGCCGTGCCAAGCCCTCGTACACCTCCATCCCCGCCGTTTCCGTCCAGTTCCGCAAGACTTGCGAGGCGGTGGCCTACGACTTCACCGGAGGCGGCGCGTACATGTCCGCCACCTGCGAGGACTCGGCTGGCTTCACCCACGTGACCAGCCTCAACCTCAACGAGTGCATCTCGCACAACAAAGGTGAGTTGCACCAACGCTGCGCTGACGGAAGGCACCCTCACCTGCGCGCCGCAGGGGTTCACCTTCACCGGGTGCACTGGCTGCTCGGTTACGGGCGAGACGCTCAACTGCATGTGCCCCGACTCGAAGGGCAACCCCAGTAAGGCGTCGCTCAACCTCAACGCGTGTATCGGGAACAAAGAGGGCCAGCTCTACTGCAACAAGCATGACTGAGGCGGATCCCCTCGCTATCCGCCCAACGGCTCTGCCACATTGGACACTCATAGACTATGGTACGGACACTCACACAAACGTAATCTGTTTTCTGGGCGTTGCGCCTCCATCCTTCCGAACTCGCCTCCGGAGATGTTGTGCCTAAGAGGTGCAACTGACGGTGCAAGGACGTTTTGGGTGGCGGGAGTCGTACATCCTCGACTAGGGCCGAGTGGCCGCGTTCCGCCGCATCCTGCTTGGCGTCCGGCTTGAGGACTCTGGGTCAGATCTAGTGTACGTGTTTGTTCCCATGGTTTCAGGCGATCGCTCGTGCAACCGAGCGCACGGAGCGTTTCGAGTGCCACCAATGTGTCCGGACGTGGGTTGCATTCCGCTGCAGTTAGTCAGGTAAGTCCGCTCCACCGTGCGGCATTCCGCGCGGCCCTGTTGCTCCGCCCTCGGCAGCGCAGAAGACATCACACGTCTGGCGCAGCACTGCTCCTGCTGCGAGATCGCTGCGTTGCCTACAAACCATCCACATGATACACCCACGCCGTGTCGTCCGACTCGTACCCCGACTCGTACCCCGGCTCGAAGGGTTGCGAGCCGTCAAACGGGACGATGCTTTTGAGTTTCCGGGGTCGGGGGGTCTGCATCGAAGTCGCTGACCCCTTCCCAAGACGTCAGGTAGGTGAAGGTTCGGGGGCCGAGGCGCTTGGCCCACGCGCCGCGGGAGAGTAAGGATACCTTTGACCAGCAGCGCTCGAGGAGGCGCCACGCGGGGCTGCCGTCCTTCCAACCTGGCCCAAGTGATTGGAGCGCCTTCTCTACCGACTCGGCCTCAGGGGTTGTGCAGTTTCCACGGGCGATCTTGACGAGGAGCGGGCTCGCCTCATACCCGGACGAGGACGCGGACGCGGACGCAGTCGCGGGCGGTTGTGGGGGCCCCGCGATGAAGTTGACTACCACAGTGGAGTGGAGGCCCACCAGGAAGTCCATCTCGTACTCCACGTTTGTAAAGAGCACGACGTAGCCTCCAGTTCTGCCAAAATCCACAGTCAGGTTGTGGCCCACCATCCGCATGATCAGATCCCCTGCAAGCCTTTCAAAGTCGAGGAAGCCGTACCGTACGGGCAAACATCTCGCGCACATCGATACACTCGACTGCACGCAACCGCGCCCGGACGTGTTTGATCATATCGGTTTCGCGGAACATCGCCGTGCGCATCTCGCTCCGAATGATCCGTGAACAGACGACATCCCCCAAACGAGAGGTCAGGACCAAGGTACTGTGGGGTTCTGGAAGTTCTGCAAGGGGGAGGCGCCAATGCCCTCGGCTCAGGCACAGCGATCTCCGCAGCTCAGGAGGGAGCCGGGAATCGGGCAGCAGCAACGGCTCGCCTTGTGTGACAGTGACATGCCGGTACCGCCGCTGGTACTCCTTCTCGACACGGGCGAGAAACTGTTGACATCGGCCAGAGCGATGATGTTGTCCATGATCGGGGGATAGTACATGTTGTCCACGGCGGTGGCTGTGCGTCAGCTGGCGCTCGGTAGTGAGAGCTTACCAGAGGATCAGCGCGGTAGCGCACGCGCGGTGGCGAAATGGATGACGACGAGGACAGATGGAGAGATGGAGAGTGTAATGATGGTGCGCAGCGAAACTGGCGCCAGGTGGAGGTCACGGAGCAACTCTCGGCTACCTCGGGCCGGCGACCAGGCCTCGGCGACGGCGACGGCTACTTGTGGAAGCTGTAGTTGTCACTCATCCCCACCGTCCGGTCGGCGTAAGCCTGCTCGCCCACCTCGCGACGGTACTCCTCCGCGGTGAGGCATCGGATCTTGTCGTCGGCATCCTCAGCCCCTTCGAGAGCGAGCCTAGCCAGGCGGCGGACACACGCGCTCCGCCGCGCAGCCTTGTGCTCCTGCCCGCCCCACGTGCGCAGCTGCTCCACGTCCTGCCCCCTCGTGCCGGGGGGGAAGAGCGCGGCGACATTCCCCCAGTCGACGAGCGTGACGGCGTGCCCATCGCACACGACGCGCGCGAGGTCGCTCATGAGCCGCGCGCCCAGCCGCGCGCCGTACATCATCTGGGCGAGGTCGGCGCGCCGGCACCGCGTGAAGATGAGGGTGAGGGAGGTGGGGCCGTAGAACCCCGAGGGGGGGAAGAAGGCGAGGGCGAGCGCTGCGCCGGCCCCCGCCGTAAAGTTGACGACTAGGGAGTCGGCGAGCAGCCAGCCCCGGAAGGGCTCGGGGCGTCCGAGGTGGGCCGTGACGACGACGGTGGCGGGCGTGAATGGCAGGGGGGCGGAGAGGTCGCCCATGATCCGGACGGTGTGCACACCTTTCAAGAGGTCGCGGAGGGCGCTCCGGCAGTGCCGAAGGTCGAGGCCCGGGCCGAGGTCGACCACGCGGACGGCGCCGTACCGCTCCCGCAGGTGGACGAGCTCCTGCATCTCGCGCACGGAGAGGGTGGCCAGCGCCCCGCCGGAGGGGAAGATCACGCGCCCATCCGGCCCCGTGAAGGGGGTGACGTGCCGCGCGCGCCGGGCGTAGATTGCGTCGACCTGGCTTCGGGAGGCGCGCGAGGCCGTCCGGAAGGCGTTGAGGCCCCGCTGGTCGGCGTGCGAGAGGATCTGGTCGATCAGGTGTGGGTAGGCGCTGTAGTCGATCATGGTGTGGAGAGTGTTCGACGACGTCGGGCGGTGGCGAGGTATCCGGGTCGATGCAGCCCACCCGAAGCCAAAGTCATGTGCAGGTGACAATCCGAAGCTGGGCGATACGTCATCGCCGATGGGATGATTGATGCAAACATGCTTACTTCTCAATGATCTGACGCGCTGATCATGATGCGCGACCTGTTGGCGAGACGATACTCGACGCGAGCGAGCATGCAAGGATGCAGAACTGCTCGGCGAGGGCTGTGCGTTGCCGCAAGCATGGGGTCTCAGCTGGTCCTGGTCCTCGGCGTGTAGGACGCCGCCACGGCCCACCCCTCCTCCGTACCCAGTGTGTCATTCCGCTCTTCCAACCTCCCTCTAGTCACTGCGAACAGCACAGCTCGCCACTGGACACCACTGCAGAGCAGCAGCGCTTGCCACACGCCTAAAAAGCTACACTGACGGGGATTCGAACCCCGGTCAAGTGCTAATCCATTGGAAGGCACTTATGCTAACCACTACACTATCAGTGTGGCCACGAAGAGTCTGGCTCGGAGAGTCACCAGGGCGCCCGCATTGCGGCCGACAGCGGAGGATTGAGAGCGCTACGCATAGGGCGCAGCGTCCTCTGGGTGTGACGAGGTGGCCTGGTGGCTCAGAGTTGGAGGGAACACCGTGGAAGGCCGGTGGGACGACCCTTTGCGCCAGTTCGCGACGTCGCCATTCTTCTGTACACGCGCTCATGACACCCCTCCACTATGTGCCCTCGATGCCTATCCGACCCACTGTAACCTCGATACCCTCATTCATACTGCAGCTACTACTTTTATTGGTCTCCTCAGTGTCTCTGGTCTACGTCTATAATCGGTATGCCCAGGCTTAGGCCTTGTACGGCTTGGTGACGTTGGAGGTGTGGCCGAGGCCAAGGGCGTCGGCAACGCGGAACGCAATGTCGACGTTGCTCATGACGCCGCGGAAGAGCTCGTGCCCAGCGCTCCAGGCATAGATGGGCACGTCGACGAGCGAGTGCACACCCTGCGCGCTCTTGGTGTCGAGGTTGCCGGTCATGGCAAAGCCCTCGGGGCTGTCGTTGGGGTTGAAGAAGTACCCCTGCGCCTTGTCCTCGCCCACAGCTGAGGGGATGCGCTCGTGCTCCTTGGACACCTCGTAGTCCTCACGGCGGTCGGTGACCGCCGCGTACCCGTGCGCGAGGGTGTAGCGGGGGTCCCAGGTGATGGGGAAGTGGCCCTGGGGGTTCTCAAAGACCTCGTGCGTGGTCGGGCTCACGTTCTGGGGGACGACGTAGGCGCTGAGACCCGAGCGCTCGTACACGCCCACGGCGTCGCGCTTCTTGCGGTCCTCCTTCTGCTCCTTGAGGTACTTGGTGTCGGCGGAGCCGAAGACGTCAAAGCCGTGGCCGTGGTCGGCAGTCACGACAATAAGAGTCTGCTCCAGCTCGCCAATCTCCTCGAGGTGCTTGAGGGCGGCGCGGACGGTGTCGTCGAGCTCGAGGAGGTCGCCGAGGGCGCGGTCGATGTCGCCGACGTGCATGTTCTTGTCGATGAGGGCGGCCTCGGACATGAGCGCCCAGCCGGTCCCGCGGGCCTTGGCGCGGGTGCTGAGGATGTCGATGGCCTTGATCGTCATGTCCTTGAGGCCGGGCTGGTCGTACGCGCCCTGCGTGCCGTCGGCCTGGACGGCGTACTTGAGCGCGTCGGTGTAGATGTGGCGGTCGAGCCAAGTCGAGACGTTGCCGCGGGTGAAGATGGCGAGTGCGCGCTGGTCGTGGTTGAACGCCTCGAGCTGCGTCTTGTTAAAGCCGACCTGGTAGCCGTGCTGGGCCCAGCGGTCGAACTGGTCGACGTTGCCGTTGGCGGGCGACGCGATAAAGCTCTCGGCTGGGTGTGAGCGACACGTGGTTATCCGTTACTCACCACCACCACCAAACAGAACGTCGATGCCGCCCCAGGGGGTCCAGCTGTGGTTCATGGACACGCCGCTGAGGTACTGCTCGATGACGGCGTGGTACTGCGAGCGCTGCGAGGTGTGGGAGCAGACGGCGGCCGGGGTCGCGTCGGCGATGAAGGCCGAGGACACGGCGCCGACCTGGCCGCCGGTGGTGCGGCGGAACATCTCGAACACGGTCTCGACCTTGGCATTGTTGTGGGGCTTGCCCGTCGAGTCGGTGTAGGCGTTGAGGCCGTTGACGGTCATCTTGTGGCCGGTGAACAGCGACGAGGCCGAGTTGGCCGAGTCGGTGATGAAGCTGTCCAGCGAGTGCGTCATCTGCGACCCGTAGCCCTGAGCCGAGTCGAACGCCATGTGCGTCTGGTACTTGCCGTTGATCATCTTGTGGGCGAGGAGACGCTGCTGTCAGCACGGTACGGGACACCGAGCACATCGCGACTGCCACCCCACCCACCTCCGCCCCCTCGAAGTCGCCGTGCGGATAAGTCAACTCACAGCAGCCGAGATCATCGAGGTCGCCATGCCGTCGCCTACAAAGAAGAGCAGGTTCTTGGCCTTGGCGCAGTCGGGGATGGGGTTGACCTCCCACGTCGCCTCCTGCGTCTCGCCGCCGTTGAAGGTCAGGCGGACAGTGTAGCGGCCGGGGTTGTGCAGCTGGACGTTGCGGTAGCTCTTGGAGATGACGTTGACGGCCGAGGGCGTCTTGGCCTCCTCGGCGAACAGGTCCTCGAACCACGTAAAGTTGTAGCTCTCGGGCTTGGGGTCCTCGAGCCCAAAGAACTGGGTAACGTCGATGAGCTCGGCGCCCTCCCCGCCAATCTCGAGCTTGAAGTTCGGGTCGACCTTGCCGCCGTTGTACGCCTGCGTGCCGTTCACGGGCGCCTGCACCTCGACGCGGATGTCGAACGTCTGGCCGGCGACAAAGTTGACCTGGTCGGGCGGGAAGACACAGCCGAGCTTGGGGCATGCGGCTGTGCGGCGGAACGTCTGGGCCTGCACCGCCGTGGCAGCGAGCGCCGCCGCGAGGAGCTGGAGCGCGACCATTTCTACTTTGTGCTTGACGATGGATGGGGGAGAGGCGCTGCCGAGCCCACTATTTGAAGAGCTCGGAGCGAAACAACCCACGCACCAACGTGCTAGTGCTTACCGCATGCGTGTCGAATTAGCTCGAGGCCAAGATCGGCGGCCGTCATGCCGCGGCAGAGATGCAGCGCAGCAGCGGAGGTTCCAGAGGTGGTGAGTGTTGATGATGGCAATGTCAGGCACTACAAAGGAACGTGGGTTCCTTGCGCGCCGTGGTGGCTGCATCGGAGGCCAAAGATAGCTTGGGAGATACCGGAGCACTCGGCCCGCCTGCCAGCCGCGGCAGCGCAGCTCAGTTCGCAGTTCACCAGCACACCCATTTACACCGGCGCACCGGCGGTGACACCGGTGCCTGCTCCTTGTGACTAACTCAATGAAGAAGGTGAGTGAATGTCAATGCGGCAACGCCTCGTCGGTAGGTCGGGGAGTAGGTACGCCAGCGTCGAGGGGAGGGCCATGTCAAGTGAGTGCAGGGCGAGAGCATAAGCGCTGAGACACAAGGCAAGGGAGAACCTCGGAAGCTGCGCTTAGCCAGGGAGCAAGTGAGCTAGCTGAGCAGCGACAATGCAGGGCGGGGTGGGAGGCAGCAAGGAAGGAGAGAGATAGCGTGATGAGTTGGAAAGGGTGGGGGATCCGTAGATGAGCGCTAGTTGACGAGAGTATGTAGGTGTGAGAGGCAAGGAACCGCTGGAGTGCATGCTCGCTTCGACGATCTCAGCCTGGCACTCTCTCCTCTCTCTCTCGCCTCTGGGCATGTAACGTCTTCGATCCATCCGCGCACCCTCATCAAGTGCCTGTGCAGCATGTGAACACCCAAAGCCAGGTTTGGCATGTCGCCCACGTGCGGTGCGGGAGAATCAACAACACCACCACACACGTTCGTTCCGAGACTTCGGAACAAGATGTCGGCATCGGAGCCCTCAGGGCCAGATCCAGCACAAGCGACTGGCATGACAGGGATGTGAGACCGGGGGTGCGCGGCAGGGTGGTGCTAGACGGGGAGCTGACGCCATGACCGAAGGTGCAGGGCGGAATCTGGTTGATGCGAGGATGCACGTTCGTGTTGCGGCTTATCGCTGGACCGACTCCGGTGCCTGGAGCCGACCCTCCCGGCATCGGCATCCTACATCAAAAGTCTGTCCGCCTTGGCTCGCGATGTGGATTGAGCGGCGCATCTTCGGATGCAGCGCGGATCTACCGGGGTCCAGCTGGCTGCCGAGCAAGAGCCGCCAAGTGGCCAAGTGGGAGGGTGCTCGGCAGCTTGGCTCACATCTTGGACGACGAGAGATCTGGATAGTTTTGCCGGCGGCAGGCGCCAAGGGTCCGAGTGGAGAGGGATGATGGTCGCCGAAAAAAAGTCCAGCGCACGTCGGAACACTGCACGCCAGAACACCGGACCGGAGCGCCGGGGGAGATGGGGTGCTGCGGAGGGGTATGGTGCGGGCTCCACTGGCACCTGGGGTGTGCAGAGGGATCTTGCGTGTCAGCCAGATGGGTGCGGGTGAGGTGCTCGGCGATCAAGGCCGCGCGACCGGAATCCGCTCGGTTGTGCATGGAGATCCGCTGCCCGCCGGTGCCATAGAGTACAGAGGCTCAGACTGCATCCAAGAATCTAGACCAGCCCAACTCTTGGCTGTTCCAGTCCGGCTGTAGAGCCTACTCTTGGCTGGGCCCAGCCCAGCCGTGGTGCCAAGTCCATTCTAGCCGGTAGTCACTAGGTTGCCTGGCGATCGCTGGACTTGCGGACTTTTTTTCGAGCGCATGGCACGCTGGTCACCTGACACAGGCGTGATGCGCGCGCCTCGGAGTGCGCCCCTGGAGCTAGAGCTAGAGGGGACGAACGAGACGATGACATTGCAGTCGGGCGGGCGCACTAAGCCCTGCGCCCTCCGAGATGGGTTTCGACACCGTGCCTAGTTGCCAAGACCGCCAAGGCGAGCACGTCCAGAAACGTGTGCAGCGGCGACGAGTCGCCAGCCCGCTTAGTGGCACTGTGTGCACGTTCTGATACTTTCGAGATGGCGGCCCTCCATGGCCTCGATGCATGCGGCAGACTAGCGGGGTTGGGAGAGTGGAGCGTCGGAGCGGTCAGGCGACCGCTCGGGAGATACATAAGGCCCAGAGGCGGCTCCATGCCTCCCCATCAGCTCGGCACAGCCCCCCGCCCCGCCTCCCCGGCCCCCCTCAAGACACCCAAAACCCCCCCGCGGGCCACTCTCATTCACCATGCCCAAGCTCCACCAGTACGACTACATCTTCGCCATTGGCCTCATCTTCTGTGCCCTTGACGCCTACAACATTGGTGAGTGATCCGCCACTTTAGCCTCTGCCTCGGCTTACACCCCAGGTGCCAACGATGTGGCCAACTCTTTCGCGACCTCCGTGTCGTCCCGCTCTCTTACGATGAAGCAGGCCTGTGTCCTCGCCGGTATCTGCGAGTTCTTGGGTGCTGTCCTCGTCGGCGCCAAGGTCTCGGGCACCATCAAGAACGGCATCATTTCGCTCTCCACCTTCCGCGACAACGCCGGTGTCCAGATGCTCGGCTTCACCTGCGCCCTCGTCGCCTCCGCCACCTGGCTCATGATCGCCACCCGCAACTCGTGGCCCGTCTCCACCACCTACTCGATCGTCTCTGCCCTCGCTGGTGTCGGTGTCGCCCTCGGCGGCCCGGGCGTTGTCCAGTGGGGCTGGAATGGCGGCAAGGGTCTCGGCACAATCTTTGCCGGCTTCGGTATCGCTCCCTCCATCGCTGCCGGCTTCGGTGCCATCGTCTACCTGATCACCAAGTACGCTGTCCTCGTTCGCAAGAACCCCATCCGCATCGCTCTCTACATATCGCCCTTGTACTTCTTCACCGTCACGGCCGTCCTTACCATGTCGATCGTGTACAAGGGTTCGCCTTCGCTCAACCTTGACGAGCTTCCCGATGTCACTGTCGCCCTCGCCATCGTCCTTACCGCCCTCGTCGTTGCCGTCCTCTCCATCCTCTTCTGGCTTCCCTACGTCTACTGCAAGGTCGTCCGCAAGGACTACACCCTCCGCTTCTGGCACTTCTTCTACGGCCCCCTCCTCTGGCGCCGCCAGCCCCCCGCCGACGCCGCCAACATTGTGGCCGGCCACGTTCCCGACTACCGTGTCGTCGGGCGTGACGGCGAGACCGACGCCACCGTCCCCTCTGCCGCCGCCCAGAACAACGCCCGCCGCGAACTCACTCCCCAGGGCTCGGCCGAGCTCGCGCAGGAGAAGGATGTCGAGTTTGATGCCGTCCCCCAGCAGCCCGCGCCTCGTGCCACTGCCAACCTCGCCGACGTCGAGAAGGAGGACACCACTCCCCAGATCGAGGGCCTCTGGATCCTCCCCCGCAACCTTTGGATCATCCTCCGCTACAAGGTCTTTGGCGCCCTCACCAAGGGTATCAACTTTGACGTTCACGCCGCCCAGGCCGGCAAGAAGGGCAAGGAGGCCGAGCGCATCGCTGCCATGCACCACCAGGTCGACCAGTACGGCAACGAGACTGAGCACCTCTACTCGTTCCTCCAGGTCATGACTGCGTGCACCAACTCGTTCGCCCACGGCGCCAACGACGTCGCCAACGCCGTCGGCCCCTTCTCCGCCATCTACTACGTCTGGTCCAACGGTGTCGTCACCCCCAAGAACACCCCCACCCCCACCTGGATTCTTGCTTTCGGCGGTGCCATGATCGTCATCGGTCTCGCCACCTACGGCTACAACATGATGGCGGCCCTCGGCAACCGCCTCACTCTCATGTCGCCCTCGCGTGGTTTCTCGATGGAGATTGGCGCCGCCATCACCGTCCTCCTCGCCTCGCAGTACGGTATCCCCGTCTCGACCACCATGTGCATTACCGGCGCCACTGCCGGTGTCGGTCTCGTTAGCGGTGGCCCCAAGGCCGTCAACTGGCGCGCCTTTGGCTGGATCTTCCTCGGCTGGGTCCTCACCGTCCCCGTCGCCGGTACCGCCGCCGGCTGCCTTACCGGTCTCTTCATCAACGCGCCCCACTGGTAAATTTCTCATACATAGACTGTCTCTCTCTCTCTCTCATAATGGGCCGTGTGGTTATCTAGACACTTTCATTGATGCACGGCCAGGTTGCATGTGTCCTTACGCGTCCAGTGCTTCGCAGGGTCGTCGTGTGAGAGCCACTCGGGCAACGTTGGAGCAGACGAGCTAACCAGGTCTCGAGATTCCTCTCCATGCCCCCTATTCGCTTCCCTGGTCTTGGCAGGGGATCGGTATCGATGGCAGCGGCCTTTTGGGGCCGAGTGAGCACGCTATGGCACTGCTGAGGAGGAATCCGTGACGAGACGAGCACATGTGGTGGTAACACACGTGCGTGGTGAACCGCGTCAATGATCGGATCGGGCCGTGCCTGGTTCACCAAAGTGAAACGCCGTGGTTTTGGTATCACGTTGTTTACACGTGTAATTGTCGCGGCTTGATCGAGAGTTACCCTGACATTGTCATGAGGTCAAGCCAAGTTTAGCAGCACCCCTCTGTTAAGGTTCAGCTGTACGACGCTCTCTGCGTCCACCATCCTCGACATGCTCGACAAGCAGCTCACAGACGCTCGGACGCGGGCCAGACGGTTCCATGGATTCTGATGATGATGCAGATCGTCGGGGCGCCCAGCTTTCTCTGGCACGGGGCGAGTACCAGCAGATCAGCGGCACAACGCTAGCCATCCGAGCCGCCGAGGCGCGAGCTAGCCACCTGACCTCTGCAACCCTAAAGCCTCACTCACGATCACCTGGTCCCGCCCAGCAGCGAGCTCCGTCCCTCCAAGGGCTATGCAGACAAGGCGTACACGCGTATGCATGTATCGCTCGCTGATCTGCAACGACTGCGCAGGTGTAGTGCGCCGATGCGACACTGTGCCTGCCGATACCGGCGGCATGGCAACTCGATGTTGGGGTCATTCCCACGAGCCAGACAGTTACGGGTAACGGCACTCTGTAACCTTGCGACGCCCACCCCGCTCGCACTCGCCGCACCGCCTTCTCTCGCATCGTCACACGATGCATTCCACATCGCTCTCTCTTCATCGAGCTGGTTCAGCTCCATCCATCTCTCATTTCGGACTCCCACTCCGCGGTCCCGAACACGTCTCCGCGCGCTCCTCCACCCCGTCCGCTCCGCCGGGTGCCGCTCATTAAGCAGTACGTTAGTGCTAAGACTTGGCTAACCACAGTGCTCGTCGCCCCCCTCCTCGCGTTGCTGGCGCTTGCCACCGCCGCCCCCGTTCCCGAAGAGGCCATCTACTCGCCCAACAACCAGCTCCGCTGCCGCACGGCCGCGACGCACGGCGCCCCCCCAAAGCGCCTGTACAACCAGGGCGACCGCATCATCGTCACATGCCACACCAACGCCGGATGGCTGCTCACCAGCGACGGGTGCTACGTCGACCAGAACGCGCTCTACCACATCACGCCCGCGTACCACCCCCACGGGCCCGGCGCGGGGCGCAAGCGCACCATCTGCGAGCAGATAGGGCTGTAGGAGAGATATTGGAGACGGACTCTGTACATCGTAGACATTCGTTCATTGTGACTTCCGATAGCGCTGGGTTGGTCCCTGGTCTGGACGCAAGACGGGGTGCACTGGGTCTAGGCGACGTGTCGGTAGACGTCGTTCGAGGGGACGGATGTTGTGCGCGGGATGCTTGGGGTTGTTGCTAGTGCAGATTCGTAGCAGGGGAGTGATGCGCGACGTGGTGCTTCGGCTGGCGGATCGGCAGATCTTCGCGTGTTTCATAGATCTTCAAGCGTTTCGTGATTGTCATGGCGCATCAGCTCGTGCTTCCATGGGTTGGCTGTTCTGTGATCTGCAGCCTTCTGTTGATCTTCGCCTGGCGCCGGCTTGGGCCTTGTAGCTTGTCGCCCATCGCAGCGATCCGCCGGGACAGGCCTTGATTGCGTCAGCCATTGGCAGTGGCGAGCACGCACATCCTCCATCGTACCCCCTCAGCTCTAGTGACTAAGTATACATGATCTACTACTCTACACTACAACAGTGTGGGCGCCGCGAGCCACCTGTGCACGTCCGAAGCGGGTGTCGAGCGCGCCTACGCAAGGAACAGCCCATCAAGCTCGGCAAACGTCGGCGTGTCGACCTGCCACACTCTGCCATCTCCCTTGCCCCACCCCATAGCCTCGAGGAGTCGGTCGCTGTCCGAGGCCAGCCACCCAGGCTCCACCACCTCGTTGGCGAAGCGCCAGCCCTTGCCCTCTACGCCACCAGCCGCGAAGCTCATCGACTCAGCGTTGCCGCTTGGCGTCATGGTGCCGTTGAGCACGCCGAGAGTCTCGGCGACGCGGCGCACGAGGATGCCGAAGGGTGACTGCTTGAGGACAGGGGCGCGCGGAGAGAGCTCGCAGACCAGGCGCGTGAGGACGGCCATTGCGCCCGGTGTGGCGCGCATGCCGGCGCGCGCAGCTGCGGGCGCGAGGAACGCGAGCGAGTACACACTCATGACGCCCAACTCGACCCGCCCGAGATAGTCCTCGACGCTGAGCATCGCCTCCTTGTCGCGCGTCGAGATCGGGAGGAGCTTGACCAGGGAGGCGAAGAGCTCGACAAGCTCGTCCGTGGGCACCAAACTCCCGAGGACCTCGCGGTTGTGGTCGGCGAGCGCGAGGCGCGAGAAGGCCTCCAGTGCTCGGTCGATCGACAGCACAGCCAAAGGGGGAACTTCGCGGATGGAGATGGTCGGCCCGTACCCCGACTCGCGCAGTCGTAGTGTCTCCCAGCCGCTGATGAGGAAGGACGTCACGAGGCGGAAGATGGCGAGCGTGGTGGACGCCTTAACCCTGCGCAGGTCGAAGTGGTTGGCAAGGTTGGTCATGATCGACACGGCCTCGCGGCGGACACGCGCGAGCTCGAGGATCGAGTACGGCTGGTGGTCACTGGTTGCACCTGGGAGGCGCCCCAGCGAGATGTCTGTGACAGCGGCCAGGAGGTTGGCCAGTTCGGGGCAGGCCATCACGGCTGCGTTCTCGTGGTGGTACGAGAAGTTCCGAATGATGTTGAGGCCAGCGAGCACGATGTCGGTGGCTCCCCCTGTCTGGTCCTTGCTCGTGTCTTCCTCGTCCACGGACAGGTCGGTGTCGCGACCGAGCCGCTCCAGGTCCGCGTAGCTCATCCGTGGATGGTCATCGCGGACAGGCGACGCCCGTCGTGACGTTGCCTCCGCCACCTCGGCCTTCTCCTTGTCCCGCAACCAGGCCTCCACCCCGCCCTCGCCCAGGGCAGACTCGCCAATGAGCTCGATGAGTTCGAGGTACACATCGAGCATGGGCTGGATAGGCAGTTGCGGCACGCGGTCGTCGTGCTGGGGCATGGAGAGCATCGACAAGACAGTGAGTGCGTAGCTCAGCTCTCCCGGTAGCCTCGACCGCAAGCCCATGAGGATGGCCTCCATGTCGATCGGACCGAGTTCCGCAGCAGAGTGCGTCGGCCTTCCCAGGTTGTGCTTGGGGAACGATGCGGCGACCACTCTCTCGTCCCACCCGGCCATTGTAGGCTGAGGGAAGTGGAGGGGTCGGTACTCGACGCGGTATCGTGGTCGCTTGGGATACGGCTGCTGACCCGGGGCCGGGCTGTTCGTCGATTCCGCAGCGCTTCCAGGAGTCGACGACTTCGCCGGCACCTTCTCGGCACGCTTGCGCTTCTTGGCAGAAGCAGACTCGGCCTTGGCCGCGGCCCCGTTCATGTTGGCCTGCATGTTCGCCAGCATGTTTGGCGGCGGGGTGGCGGCGACGGCGGGAACGGGCACAGGTGGTGTGGGGGCTGGGGCGACAGGAATCTCGATGCGCGGCTTCGGCGGTGGAACGCGCGATTCGGGCTGCGCTGACGGCGTGCCAGCAGCGGCCTGGGGTGGAGGGAGTGGCGAGGGCGCAAGTGGTGGCTGCGTCTGCGGCTGCGGTTGCGACCCCGCGGACATGTCCACAGCCGGGGAGGGTGCATTTTGAGGGGCGGGTGTCGGGGCAGCCAGGCTCGCTGCTGGGCTCGGCGCAGCGACAGGCGGCTGCACGGTCGGGGCCGGAGAGGGCGCAGCCATGGCGGGCGAAGCTGCAGCGACAGCAGGAGATGGCGCAGCGAATGCCGGCGAGGCCGCAGCAACGGCCGGCGATGGCGCAGTCACCGTGGCAGGAGACGGCGCAGCGACGGAAGGGGTTGCCGCTCCGATCGTTGGTGCAGCTGGAGATGACGCCGACATGGGCGAGGCAGCCGCAAGTGAAGGGCGCACACCTCCAGCCGCCGCCATCGCCTGTTGCTTCTGCATGTGGACATACTTTTGTCTTGCCATGGCCTGCTCGAAACCGAACACCCACGCGCGGTACGCGGCGAACAGGTACTGGACGGAGTTGGTCGTCGTCTG
>JAMALN010000639.1:0-22757 GCA_023630115.1 Cutaneotrichosporon sp. PK4640 | reverse complement strand
GCCTAGAGTGCATGCTTGGTCCAGGGCCGCATGCGGGAATAGTAGCCCCTGCATGCATGTTGTACAACACCGCGACGCCGGGAACGTAGCGAGCGGCCCAGAGTAGCGAGCGCAGATGAGAGCGCAGCAGCGACGATCGTCGTCGCTATCTGATACGACTGACCGAGCTCACCGACGAGCACACTCTCCAACTTCTACTGTGCGGGTGCACTCGGCAAAACAGGACGTGGTGCTATCGCCTTTTTTCCGCCAGGCCCCCAGGGAAAGGTAGCCGAAGGGCCGTGTCCCGAGATGTCTCCGACATCACCAGGTCCGCTGCGTTCCTGTCCTAGTTCCTTGGAGCGGAGCGGCGGAGCGGGTGGAGCGCCACATGCAGCTGACGCAGAGCACAATCACCCGACGGCAGCGCACGAGCCACGACAGCACCACCCAACCGCGCGCCTGCCTTGATGCCGATGCCGAATCGCCGACCGCCGACCGCCGAATCCGAGTGGGGGCATGCGTCACATGACGAGGGGGCTACGCTGCCCAGGTCGGCGGCTCGGCGGGGCGGAGGTGTGGTGGCCGACGCTTGAGATACGAGGGGTAGTTTGCGCGCCTACAATGGCACACCTATGAGGACAACGTCCGTGAATGCAAAGTTGTGGTGCCACACTCAGGCTGTGGCACCACATCTTCCCCCACCAGCGCGCCTTGCAGTAGTACCCATACATCATACTACTACACTCCAGTGTCTTGTCCTTGGAACAGTGGGGGACGTTGTGAGGCCACGCGAGACTAGAATACGGACGGCTAGCGGAACGGACTTTGACTGTTGCTGTACCCGTGCGCGTCCGCGGGATAGGCCGGCGGGTTGGACGGGTAACCAGCGAGGAGGGGCTCGTTGACGATGTGCGCGTTCGGCGAGCCGGGTGGCGACAGCTGCTGCGAGTGCGCCTGCGCCTGCGGCCACTGGACGGTGTTGTAGGTGCTCTCGGAGAAGGGGTCGGTGGTACCGTCCGAGACGGCAGACATGCGGGTGCCAGTGGCTGTGGGCGCGCCGTGCGTCGCGGGGCTGTAGTCGCGGTACGGCTGGTTGCCGACGGACGGGTACGTCGGCTGCGGCTCGTACGTCGTCTCCTCGAGGATGCCTTCGCCCGGCCCGAACGCGGGCGGCTGGTGCCGCTGGCGCTGCTTGCGTGCGCACCACGCGAACCACCCGCACTTCTTGGCGAGGAAGGCGAGCACGAGCGCCACGACGACGACGGCGACGGCCGTCGCGACGCCGGGGATCCACGTCTTCTTCTTGGTCTGGCGCGAGACGGCCTGCAGCGCCGAAATGTCGTTGCGCGGGCTGCCGCGCGTGCCGTCTGGAATGATGCTCAGGCCGCCGGGCCGCTGCTCGACCTGGCACTCGATCTTGTCGGTGAACGCGCCAGAGTCCTTGCCGTTCGAGCAGTACGTGCGCGGCGCAATGTCCTGGAACACGCCCAAGGGCGTGTCGGGCGTCGGCGCGATCTGGCAGAGCGTGCCGTTCGCCGTGATGGAGACTGTGCCCGCCTCGCTCCGGACGGAGAGGCACGGCGTGCGCGCACCGGGCGGGATGGTGGCCACGCAGAGGCCGGCGTCGTTGTACGTCCCATTGAAACCCTGGCCTGTTGTGCAGCCGGTGCCGGACGCCGGCTTGGCGATGCACTCCGTTGCGTCCGGGCCGTAGATGCCCTGGGGGCAGGGGTCGCCGGGGAGGATGCACGACGAGTTGGAGGCGTCCCAGCGGCCGCCCCACATCTGGCCGCGCTGGCACGCAGCGCCATCCGCGGTCGGGTTACCGGTCGTCGGGGGCGGGACGACGCAGCTGTAGCTCGGACTCCACACCCCCTGTACGCCGTCCGAGTTGCAGGTGTCGTTAACGATGAGGCACGTCTTGAGGTCCGCAGCCAGGATGCCGTCGGGGATGGCGTTGGAGAAGTACGCGCCCTGGCCTCCGCGGTAGCACGGGTCGCCGGATCGCGGCTGGATGGCGCGGCAGGTACCGCTGTTGATGGTACCAGGCTGGCCAGCGACGGCACATCCCCCGCCGTTGGTCAGAGAGCCTCCTGTCGCGCCATTACCAGCGCCAGCGGCAGTTGACGCCGTCGGCGGCAGACAGGTCTGGCCGTCGGCCTGCATGACGCCGAGGGCAGTGATTCCGGGGACGGGGCAGGCAGCGCCTGTCGGGGGCGCCGTCTTGGGAGGCTCGCACGTCCTCAGGTCGTTGCCGATTGTGCCGACTACGCCGAAGGGGAGGGAGCATGTGCCACCGACGGTGAGACTGTCGCCAATGCACGAAAGACTCGTGCCAAGACCTTGCAGCTGGGCTGTTCCCTTCGTTCCGTCCGCCATCGAGCAGGGGGCGCCCACAGCGACGACCGGGGCACAAACGCCCGTGTCCGATGTCGCGCCAGGGATGCCGTCGGAGACCGTGCAGTCCTGGCGGGCATTTGCAACACAACCTCCATCGCCCACTGTACCCTTGAGGCCATTGGAGGTGGTGCACCCAGTGCTTCCCCCGCCGGCGATGGCTGCAGTTTGCGCGGGAGATCTGTGGTCAGAAAGAGCCTCGGAGGTGAGCTATGCGGCGATACTGACGAGGCAGCCGGACCTCCTGCAGAGCCTGCAGCACCTGCGGATCCAGAGCTAACGAGTCAGTGCAAGTCAAAACTCGACAATCTGCAATGTACTCACGCAGGTGGAGGAGGGAGAACACCTGAACCGCCGTCGGTGGCGGGGCTGCAACGTCAGCAAAGCCTGGTTCCGTGGAGGAATGAGAACAACAAATGCCGAAAACTAGGGGAAACTGACATCGGGAGGGTCGTGGTGAGAGTCGCCAGCCCCGTTCCAGAGGTGACTACAGTCTCAACCACGGCGGGCGAGACAGCGGGAGGAGCCACTGATCCCTGGGGGGTGGCAACCACCGTGTCCGAGCCAGGGCCCGGGGGCGGGCTACTGTGAGCCTTGGGGGAGGAGACGAGTCCGAGCCGCCAAGAATAGAGCCACTTACATTGATCCGGATGCCTGTACGCCTCCAGAGCTGTTCGGGTTAGCCGGGATCACACTGTCGGGCCCCTGAACCGTCGCCGGCGCGTTGGGTGGCTGGGACGGCGCCGGCCCCGAGGGGACTCCCGGATCCGCTGTGGTAGCGGGCGGTGGTGGCGCCGTCGGCGGCTGCACGTCTGACGCGGGGGGTGGCGCGGCCGTCGTCACGGGAGGCTGAGCGAAAGGGACAACGTCCGAGGACGGGGGAGGCGGCGGAGCCTGGCTCGCGCCCCCCTGGACCGTCACGTCCTGCGGCTGGGACGGCGCGGGCCCCGCATCCGCCGAGGTAGCTGGCGGGGGCGGGGGCGGCGCCGTCGTCGCGGGGGCCGGCACGTCCGTTGGAGAAGGGGGAGGAGGGGGCTCAGGAGAAGGGTTGGAGATAATATTGGGCAGTACGGTGGGGGTATCAGAGGCAGGAGGGGGCTCTACGGGAGGAGGAGTGGGAGACGACGGGGGTTCTACTGTGGGAGGAGCAGGTACTGACGGAGCTGGACTTTGAACAGGAGCAGACGGGAGGTCGGTGGGGACACTTCTGGAGTCAGTGGATTCGTGACACTACCTTCTCGCCGCCAGCGCCGATCCCATGTGCCAAGTAGCACGAGCGTTCTGCCGCCCGCGTGGCACCTCCGGGACCGCGGTGGTGGCACGTACGTCGTGTCAGACGGTGCCACCCCTTGGTTGCCCTGGGCCGACCCATCAGGTGTAGCGGGGACGGACGGCCCCGGCGGGGACGGGGTCTGTGGCACCTCCGTAGCGGGCGGGGGTGGCGGCGGCGCTTGGGTAGACGGCGCCGCCGGGGGCCCCTCCGTGGAGGGCGGCGGGGGAGGAGGAGGGGCCTCCGTCGTGGGCGGCGCTGGCGCAGCTGTAGTTTCCACAGGAGGCGCGGGTACTGACGTGGGAGGCGCCGCTGTCGTGTCCGGTTGCGGCGTGGGGTTTTGAGGCGAGGGCTGCGGCGCAGGGGTGTCGCCGCCTGGGGCCGGCTGGGAAGGCGGCTGTGGCGAAGGCTCGGCCGGGGCCGGGGTCGGGTTGGCCGGGGTCGGGTTGGCCGGGGTGGGCTCCGCAGGGGCTGGGGTGGGTTGCGCGGGGGTCGGGTTCGGTGCCGGCGTGTCGGGGGGGTTGGGGCTGGGGTTCGGCGCCGGGGTGTCTGGCGCCGGGGCCGCAGTGTCACCGCCTGGGGCGGGCGTCTGCTGGTCCGCCGGGGGCGTGACGGGAGCCGGTTGCGCACCACCTCCCGTGTCAGACTGGCGCTTCTCGAGTCCATGGCCGTCTCCGAAGGGCGCTGCTGTGGCTGCGGTTAGCTAGGGCGAGGGAAGGCGATCGTACCATGTAGGCTGGCGAGGGCCAGCCACGCTGCGAGGACGAGGTCGGTCCTCATGTCGTTGTTCGTTTAGGGCGGCGCAGTGATGGTTGAGGCGGAGAGTGTTCTGGAGGGGGAAGGGTTCACGACATGGGCTCAGGCAAGTGAGACTGTCGATGAATGAATCGACGGCGATGAGACAGCTCTGAGCATGGTGGGAAGCATGTAATGAGAGAAGGTTGGTAGCTACTGGAGCGAAGGGCTGTGCACTCAGGTGGCTTACTCGCATCCGACCCGACAATCGCCTTCATATTCCTCAGTTCCGCTCCCAGTTCCTCAGTTAGCCCTCGAGTCATCTGCAAACGCTAATCCCATACCCTCTCCATCTCCTCTTCCTCTTCCGCTGCGCCCTCCGTGATGACCACACCCTGGTGACCACACACCTGGGACAGGTAGCATTGACGACAGGCATCATTGAGCGAAGCCTTCGATACATGGCAGTGCGAGTCACGGTCCGCCAAAACAATATGCTTGTCTCTGTTGCTAAGCCTTGTGTGGGAACATTACATTACCGTCCCTGGCCGGCGGAATGTCAAGGGTCTGGAGAACAGCATCGGCGCCGAGCCAGAGCAGTCTGGTCGGTCGATCTTCGGGACTGGCGGTGAGGTGAGGCGGACGTCAGCCGCCAAGCTAGGCTCTGACAAGCTGGGCGGCTGGTCCATGGTCCAGTTATGGGATCTGGTGAGTTGCACAGACAGCGAGTGATGCGAGTGATCGGCGAGGGTCGCGCCCATGCCGCCCAGGCACGCGATCAAGAGATCTGGCTTGCTGGGCTGCTTGCCCAAGCCTGTGCGCTGCACTGCACACCCCTTATACATCTAGCACATCTGTGCGTTGCGAACCCCCGTATCAATCTGCTGTGCGCACAGCGAGATGCAAGGCGATGTGTGTGGCATCCTTGTGCCACACAGCTCTGCCACTTGCTGTCTTCTTCACGACTGGGCTTCCTGCACCAGCGAGCGGGACCGTCTTCCCCACTTTGACCGCGCCGGCGTCTCTCAGTCATCGCTCAGCCAATGCTGCTGATGACTTGGTCGCCAACGACTGCGGCGGAAGCAAATGGCCTCGCCTCGTGTTCGGCTCTGCATTCCGCGCCACACACAACGTCACCAGATCCGTGTGCCGTTCGTGCCCCACGGAACACCGAGCGAGGGCAGACGCGCATGCCCGCTGCGCACAAGTCTGGATTTAGCTCGCCTCGCCTGGCCGACATGCAGTCAGCCTCATGCCGCAGTCCAGGCCTCGCCATCGAGTGGGACCAAACACCCCCGGATCCAAATCTGGCTGACACGAGGCACCAAAGCCTCGGCTGCATCCCCACACGACCAATTCGACACCGGGATACCGGGAGCGCACATGATCACCCGCGACCGCTGGCGCTGCCCAGGCCAGGCCGGCGTGAACAGCGCTCCTGCGCGCGCCGTGTGTCGGGGTCACTGGAGTGCTGTTCGCGCGCGGGTGCTGCGGACGCTTCCAGCCCCGCTGGGGTGTCGGGCACAGTGTCGGTCTCACATGGCGCCGTTCACGACGCTCGCGGCGCGGTACACTGCCTATTTCAGCCTCGCTTTCAGCCTCTTGGTGGGATGTTGGGCACACTGTCGCGCAGTTCACAGGGAGGGGGTGCTGGTGCTCGTGAGACACTGGCACAGCGTGGGGGCGACGGCAGTTGCTGGCCTTGTCGTGCGGTGCAAGCCCCCTCGCATGCACGTACGATGCACTCGACCGCGCCCACGCTGGGCCATGTGCCCTCTCTGTACGCTCCTCTCTTCGTCGGCCCACATGCCACCCCTTCCTGGCCTTGCTTGCGTAGGTGGCTCAGTACCTGCACCACTCACGTCATCGCCCGCGCCTCGCGGGGTAATCTTATCAGACGCGAGGCGATATCAGAGTAGACCTCGTGCACGGCCCGCCGCGGCGTCGCCCAGATGGGCATCAGTTACAACGCAGATCTGTCTCATCTCGCTATATCGTAGCGGCTCCAGGCCACGCTCTACCCTCGATACAGCCTCTGCTCCAGGAGGTACTTGGCGACGGGGTCGGCACAGAGGCCGCGCAGCGCCCCCGCGCCCGCACCCATTCTCAGCGCCATGCGCACGCGCGTCGAGCTGACGTCGGCGACGCTCTCGGGCGCGCGGATGAGGCGGATGCGCCCGCGCGCAACCCACCGCGCGACGTCGGCGCGCGCGAGCAGCGCGTCCTCCTGTCTCCGCGTGTCCGCCGCGTCCGTGCTCTCCCCTCCGCTCCCGCGGCGCGCGCACACGAGCCACGCGTGGGCAAACAGCTCCTCCATCGCCGCCTCCATCCCGCCGGGTGGGTAGTACTTGGCGTCGAAGATGCGCACGAGCGTGTCCATCCCGACGAGGAACGTGATCGCCGGCGGCGGGGTCAGCGCCGGCGTGCCCGGCGTAGCGGGGGACGCGGGGGAGAGGGGCGTGAACGCGCGCATGGGGGTGGACGGCTCGGAGCGCTGCCTGGGTGGCTCGTGGTCGTGGCCAGGCGGGAAGATGCCCGACTCCTCGAGGAGGCGGACGAGCGCCTTGGCCTTGGCGACGAACGTGGGCTGCGCGACAATTGCAACTGCGACTGGCCCGGCTTGCGTGGGCATCGCCTCGGCCTGCGCGAGCATAAGCTCGGCGCGCTGGGTCGGAGTCGCATCTAGCCCGCCGGGGGTCTTGTCCGCGTTCCGCGCCGCGTACAGCAGCAGCCGGGCAGTGTACGGCCCCGGCGCGGGGTCGGGATGCGTCACCTCGTCCTTGGGCGCCGGGGCGAGGGCCTCGTCGGGCGACACGCCGTGAGAGGTAAAGTAGGTCGCGGCCTCGCGGAGGAGCGCGGCCGGGCTCTTGGGGGAGCTGAGGCCGCGCGATCTGCGCACGTTCGGGTTCAGCATGGGCGGGGGGAAGGCGGACGCCGCGAGCGCGAGGTGCGCGAGCGTGGGCGGGTTGAAGCTGCTGTCGAGCACGGCAATGTGCGGGGGCGTGTTGACCTTGGGCGGCTGGAAGGAGAGGGAGGCGACAGACGAGCTTCTCGAGCGCGCGTTTAGTCTCGCCGGCGAGGCGATGGGGCTCGTCGGGCTCGTCGCGGGGCTCGTGCACTCGGGCCAGCCGTCCGGGCGGAGGAGGAACTCGACGCCGTCGAACCCCGGCTCGGAGGCGCGCTGCACGGCAGCGGCCTGCGCGTCGGTCAGCATTGTGGGCGCCGGGTGGGCGTGGTCGCGTGAGGTGGAGGAGACGGTCGTGAACGTTGCGGAGAGCGGGGCGCGCAGGGCCCGGGCGGGTAGGCGCGACACTTTTCGAGGAGAAGAGCGATAGAGCGCGGCGTGGAGCCGTGGTTGAGGCGTGTGGAAGATGAGAGAGAGAGGTGACGAGTGCCAGAATGACGGGCGTCCCCCAGAGATCGAGATGGGAACGGAATGCTCGCCGCATGCCGGGTTCATTGCCGACTTCCACCACCGAACCCTGAATTTGGCCGTTTTCGAGCAAAACCGAGCCCCGTTCTGCTCTTACGTAAATCACTGTCCTCGTGGTGTAGTGGTTATCATACTCTCTTAGGGTGACATTCGTTTCTTATGGGAGTGGCCCCGCGTTCGAATCGCGGCGAGGACCGGCAGCCTTCAATGGCTGGCTCTTTTGTTTCGGTAAGTGGCAGCTCCGGGCGCGCACAGGTTATGTGGGGGGCCGCTTTGGGCCCGAAGAGTGAGAGTGGCAGCTTCACGGCAGGCTCAGGCGGGCTTGTCGAGCGCGAGACATGCTGGGTTCTCTCACGTCAGCTGTTGTCACCACTGATGGCGGCGACCTAACGGCGGAGTCCCCCTCCTGTGAGGTTGGATCACTCCTCTAGATTGTCTGCGGAGAGATCTCCAACAGCCAGACACACCACTACCAGGCTGCTAGGTTCCGCCAAAGTGGGCGGGCCGTGATGGGCCGGCCACCGGGGTCAGCCGTCAGCAAAGCAGTGAGCGGGAATAGCAGTGAGCGGGGGTAGAAACATGGGAGGGAATCGTATTGACAACGTATACATGGCATCAGGCTAGGCCGGGTGACTACTTGTTGAGGTCCTTGGCAAGGGCCTGGAGCTGTCCGTGAGCACGGTTCAGCTAGCAGCGACTCACCTCCTCGCGGGTCTTGGGCTTCTCGAGGCCCTGCGCAACATTGTCCGGGAGCTGCTGGATGCCGGGGGTGTTGAAGACGTTGGCCTGGCCGGCGACGTTCTCGACGAGGTCGCGCGGGTCGTTCGTCTTGGCCGGGTGCGGCTGGATCGTGAACTCTGGGCGTCAGGTGTGTCAGGAGGGGGCCACTCACGCTGGTTCTGGTCGCCCTGGTTGTTGCCCGACATGGTCGTGATCGTTAGGTCTAGTAGTAGAAAGTCGTGAAGCTCTAAGAGAGATACAGCGAGAGTCGTGGATGGAGAGGAGAGAGGATGGATGCTGTCGCGGTGGCGTGAATTGTGGGGGATGGTTGCATGTGGGGGGAATGGAATGGGGGGTGGCGAAAGGGCTGGACACGAAGACGTCATCGTTCATCTTTCGGCTCTCACCGTCCGATCAACCAAGGTCCGAGCACATGGGATCGGCGTGGCGCCCCTTATATGGCCCACAATTTCTGGGCCGCAACCGCCGTTCGAATCGGCGTCGAAGCACTGTCGGCTTGATCTTTCTGTGCATGCTCCAGCTCCGCCCAGTCCGGACACGGCCAGTTACTGCCCAGTGACACCAGTCACGGCGCACGGCGTTTTAGCCTGGGAAGAATCACCGGCCACCGGGCCAGCCACGGTCACGCGTCACGCGGGGTGGATACGATTCCTGCGGGTGCGGGAGCATAAGCTCACTAGCGTGCCCGAGATTAACTGTGGTGCGAGCGGATTGCGGAGTCGCTGTGGGAAGCAGGAACTGGGTGCGGAGCGGGCCAAAGTACATCTTGAGAATGGGAACTGGATCATGAGATGGGTCCCGTGGCGGGAAGGACACCGGAGCTGGGTCTGAGAGAGCTGGGGATGGCCGAAGTTGTGGAACCAGCTTGTGTTCCGCGAGTTGTTGAGCTCGTCTCGACGTTCCACCTCTGGTTGTGGTGGAGGGGGTGAGGGAGCCGGCCGGTCTGTCGTCGTGTGACTCATGTCAGGCAGAAGCAGAGTCTAACTGCTCGATGAGAACCAGGTCCGACCAGCGCCGCGGTATTCCACTCCGACGCGAGGAGAGCGCGTCCAGTCTCAGCAGCGAATGCAGCGCCGAGGAGTGTCACCTCGTCCAGCGTCACTGGGCCTCGTTTTAAGATGCAGACGCGTCACCACCGGCACAAACTAGGAGCAGGGGGAGGCGATGCTCCTCGACGTCAGTAGAGCCATCCACCTGCCAATTCGGTGCAGTGATGCACGCCGTACCTGTCGCACTCGGTGTGATGGACGAGTCCGTCGGTCGTAAAGATCATTCACCACCTCCGTCCGGCGGACGCTTCGCAACACGCGACGCGAGGGGATGCCGAGAGGTATCGAGACCTGCCGGCATCCGCCGTCTGGGCCGCCTCTTCAACTGGAAATTTCATCAATTCGAGTATCCAAGTTGTCGGTAGAGAGGGACGGTGCGGGGTTCCGTGCCAGCAGCGCCGATACACCAGGGGGCTGACGGCATCCGCTGTTCTGGGCCGCCTCGTTTGCGCCCAGCCGTGCGCGGTTGTGCAGATGAGACGTGGTGGAGGACGAGTTTGATTGAGAAGGGAACAAAACAGCAACGCAATTAACACGCAAGATGAGGAGGTGCCGGCATCCGCTTGCGCTGCAACCCGGTAGTCCGAGTGGCCACGAGTGGGCAACTGAAATCTGAGGTGTCTGAGGATTCCGTGGGCGAGTTGTTTGGAGCCAGATCCGGCTGGCAGCTGGCCGATGTGGGCTGGCCACAACGTGAGACTTGCTCTGGAGGCACCCGCCAGTCACTGCCGCAGGTACGGATCCAGACGCTCACGGCGCACCTTCTAGATAAGGAGAGTGCAAGGTGCTCGTGGTTCCAGCCAGAGTTTGGTGCCGGGTGACACGCACCGCCTTTGACCATGGCACTGGGACTGGGCCTGGTGACGTGCAAGGCCGAACAGTAACTAGAGTGACGCTCACGCTGATCGTTGATCGCTGATCGCTGCTCATGCTCATCGACGCGTCTGTATACACACTCCCGGGTTCCTAGCGCGGCACGGCACGCCCGGCTCGACATGCAGCGCCTGTCGGTCCAAAGCGGTGAGCGGGAGCGTGACAGGCCCCGGTTCACCCGCTGGCGTGGACCGGGCCTCGAGTGGCTGGGCTGCGTACGCTGCCGCGGGTGACGAGCATTCCATGAACACTTATGAAGCGTGGAGAAGCGCTGGACGCTGAGCCTGTTGGCCCGTTTCAGCCCTATGCATGATCCAACGGGAGCCGGGTGTGCCATGGTTGCTCTGCCCGAGAGGCGCCCGGGAACACTGGGCCCTATAAGCATGTGCCTTCCCGCGACCCTCGCCTTTCCCAACTCATCTTCAGAAGGGCTCAAGCACCCCCGGGCTGCTCGTGCAGGATCGCATGCAGGATCACAGGACCTTGCAGGATACTTTGCAGGACACCAACATGCCAAACACACACATCGCAGCTCTCATGCGAGATGATTCTGCTTCCCGACAGCCTTCTCCGCGACGCCACACCTTCCCAGCTCCCGCTTCTGCGACGCCAGCTCCACTCACATACTGAGAATGGTTCTGACGTACCCAAAGACCGGAAGTGTAACGCCTCACGCTGCTCACACCATGGGCAGGCGGGTAATCAAGCGTGCGGGTGCTTGATGCTTGCACCGCCTCGTATCACGGACACTGATGTTGCTCCGCGCCGTCCTCCCGGTGCCAGCCACGTCCCTAACAACGACTCTATTCACAGAAGCAGAAGCAGACGAAGCCGATCAGCGCGGGGTGCGTGAACATCGTACGCCCGCACGCGCTGATCACCCCGTGCGCTCACATGAACCACGAACCAAGCAATCAGGGGGGGATCGTCGCCAAACATCAGAGAGTCACCTTTAGTTAGTCTGCAGACAAAGCCTCCAGCCATTTCAGCGCATAGCATAGACACAGTCATGCCGCTACAGATTTACTAGATGGTAGTGGTACAATGCAATGATGTTGAGTGTGCGAGCTGGAGAGGAACCTAGGAGACCAGCTCCAAGGCCCCGGGTCGTGCCACGGCGGGTGAAGTCCGTGGTTTCACATTAGGGACAAGCCCATATGCCGGGTGGGAATGAAGGAACAAGTCATCAGACCTGTTCATGCCGTTCCCCGCCTCATGCCACGGTGATATCGTCACGGCGGCGCCCAAAGAGCCTCCTCACAATCGAGTCACGCGTCTCCTTGGCTGCGGCGCCAGCGCTCGCAACGGCAGAGATGGGGGACTCGGAAGGGTCGGCAATGTGGATGGCGCTGTGCGAACGCTTCTCGTAGGCGAGGGCGGCAGGCACGGGGCGCTGGAGCTGGACAGCGGCGGCGACTGCGCGCGAGATGCGGGCAGCTGGCGCAAGCTCGGGCGAGGGCGAGCTCTCGGTGGAGCGCGGTGTCCTCGGCCCCTCCGACCCGAACGAGGACGTCGAGTCGGACCGGTCGAGGCCGGGGGCCTCGTCGTAGTGGTCGTAGGCAGATGGCCTGTGGGCGATGGGCTCGGGAGCCAGGATGTGCCCCGAGGGAAGGCGCGGGGTGACGGGGAGCGCACAGACCGACTCGGGGGTGGGAGGAAGCTCGGGCTCTGGGACCTCGAACGTGTAACGCGAGAGGAAGTGCTCAGAGCAGCGAACGACCTCATCCTCAGTGATGGCAAGGTTGTAGTCGAGAAGGAACAGGAGCTGCTTCTCCATAAGGTTGACCTCGGCCTGCGAGAACATCTGCGCGTAGCGGCACCAGTGCTTGTTCTTGGGCGACGAGTCGTTGAGGTACTTGGCGGCGCAGATGAGGGTAGCGAGGAAAACGCGGTGGCGCGTGCAGGGAAGGCCTTTTGGGTCAGCCACGGCTACGGAATCGTCTGTGCACAGAACAAAGCCCACCCGGGAATCTGGGATGGGCACGAGAGCCGACTTACCCTTGGCGACGCGGGGGAGGCGAGTACGAAGGCGCTCAAGGTAGACGATGGTAGCGAGGAGCGTCGAGACCTGGACGTTGCTCTGCTCGCAGACGACGGCAATGAAAGTAGTCAGGGAAGGGAAGTTGCTGTCGGTGCGCTGGATCGTCTTGGGGTCAATCGAGGTCGAGCTGGCAATAACCGAGGTCGTGGTGCGCGAGAGGAACTCGATGAGCTCGTGAGAGACATCGGAGCGGATGAACTCGAGCAGCCGGGGGTCGTGGTCGCCGCAGAGGTCGAGCGAGGCCGGGTGGACGCGGTCCTCAAAGACGGGCGACGCGGGGGTGAAGCGGGGTGTCCCCGAGGGGTAGGACGAGATGAGCTCGGCCGAGAGGGGAGGGGAGCACGGAGAGGCGAACATTGTCGATGGTGGTGGACGTTGATGAAGAGGGTTCGCCGAAGAGGAGGAAGGTAGAGTAGATGTGTGTTTGTATGAGGAGTAGTGTCGTGAGGAAGGTCGTGGTCGCTGCTACTTTTACGATCAACGTGAGCAGTCGAGTGATTGACGGGTGGAGTTTAAAGAGAGAGTGAGGGGGTGTTGAGATGATGATGTATTTACAGAATAAGAGGAGGAGGAGGATGAGGATGAAGAAGAAAAGAGGAGGAGACAATGCACGATGCAAAGGAGAAGAAGGAGGAGGAGGAGGAGAACAGAGGAGGAGAGAGAGAGGATGAGGAAGAGGAGGATAAAGGAGAAGGATGAGTAGCGATCACTACAGTAGTTGTAACGATTCTCGGTGGAGTGTGCACACTGGGTGGGTGAAGGGGCGCATGAGGGGGCGCAGGGCGCAGGGCCACAAGGGGAGGCTTGTGTGCCGTAGGGCGAGACGGAGGGCCAAAGCGCGTCTAGGGCACTAGAACCAAAGGAACGCGTCCATCAAGAGGGGTGGTACGGTGGGACAAGGCCCAAGAGCAGAGGGCGACGGCAACCTCACAATGGTGGGATGTGCAGGGCGGAGGGGCGCACCGTGCAGGGTTACAGGGAATGGAGGGAATATCAAGGGACGGGTGACGGTCAGGGAATGGCTCCAGGGAATGGGTTGTGCGTTTCTTGCTGGACGTTGATGATGGACACTCAATCTGCTGCCGCGGTCAGAGAGTCTGGACTGGGAGTGGTCGCTCAGTGGAGGGCGCGCCTCTCCGCCTAACCTTGCTGCCCAAAGTCACACTCCGGTTCTCCGCATTCAAACTCTGTTCATTCTCAATGGATGGCATGCGCTCAAGTCGAGACTCTGGCGCGGAAACGCGATGCGTCGTAACTGACTCTGGGTTGACCGCTGGCCGCGTCGGTGTCAGCTTCACGGCCATTCAGCTATCCAGATCGCATCTGCAGCAGTGCCCACCATGCCAAGGACTGTCCCCCGCGGCCATAGCGTCAGCCGATGTCGTGCATGCCGTGACGCTGGCCGAAATTGCTCTGCGCATGCCACCATGGGAGCTATCCGACAAGCCGCCCTGCCCGAAGATAACTAGCGGGTGTTCCTTGGGCGGATAGCGCAGGATCCGGGATGGCGACTGGCACCATCCCACCCATCCCATCTGTTTTGCCGGGTCAGCCGGGCAGTCGGGCACCATCACGCGCTTCGGAACGGGACGAGATTGCAATGTCTCTCTCTCCCATAGACTCCCATAGTCTCCCATAGCAGACACCACTCCGCGGGTAGCGGAAGGCGTACGCCTGCCGCACGCCGTGCAACGTACATGGTCATGAGGTCCACGCGACATGTCACACCTGCCGCAGCCAACCGATGCTGTGCCCATCACACGATCGCATGCGTCAGTGGCACACCTCGGTCATCGTCGTGTCGCGTGGACTTGTCAACCTCTCGCCAACTCGCGGTGAGACCCGCCGTCCTTCTTGGAAGGCCAGGGCTATGAATAAGACGCGTCCGCGCCACATTGGGACACGGCGCACTACAATTGACCGTGTGCGACGACCGCCAGGCTAGGGTGCCAGAAATGGGGTTGGGCCCACCGCCGTTGATTTCGGACCTTGGTGCAACCTTGCGCGAATGACTTTGGCCGTTGTGTCACCGTGTCGTTTTCTGTCAGGGCGGCGCAATTCTACCCCGGCGTGCCCAAAAAAAATAGTCGTGGCGCGCTAAAAAGATTCAGCCTGGACCCAGAACATGACGCCGGTGCGAGATGCGAGACAGCACAGCTGTGAAGCGAGGGTGGGAGGGGGCGAGGGGGCCACAGAATCCGAGGGTGGGGAGAGTAGAGTTCGGCCCCACACTGCCGTTGTCTCGGCTTGTTCCTCTCGACCTCATTAGGATCTGTCTGTGCGCTGCATCGCAGACTGTAGACAAAGAGCTTCAGCAAGATTTGCTCGGTCAAGCCCGCACCAGAAATTACGCAGACGACCGTCCATGCGTACCAGCAAGGAGCCAGGACCCGAACAGCGGCGCGAAATGACGAATGGGCAGGCACGGCGCGGTTCTCGAAGCCCGGCAGACGTCTGATAGTGACAATGGAGCGGATGGCGCACCTACCGTCTGACGAGCGGGAAAAGAGGGGCGAGCGAGACTGGCGCTGCTGGCGCTGGCGGCGGCGGAGGCGTCAGAAGGGCGGGGACGGTGTTGTTCTGGCCGCCTGGCCCTGCGTACCCTCAGTTAACCTCACCTCTTATCCTCCGACAATTGGGCCCTGCACGCCACAAGTCGCACGCCTGGGCCAGGCATGAGGCCCCGGCGGAGTGGGGGACGAGTGGGTACCGGAGCGGGGCGGAGCGGCTCCGTGGTGCTTCCGAGCGCGAGCGCGAGCAAGCTCTGCAGAATTGGTCCATGGATCTGCTCCTCGAACGCTGGAGCTGGCGCGGTCCCTCGTTGCTCCGGCTACTGTGCGCCGGCTACATGTCTCGCTGTCTCCGAGGCTGCCGAGATGCCGACGCTAAGCCTCCAGAATCATGTGGACCCCGCGCAGTCTCTCGGCCACCGGCAGTCCAAGTACCGGGCCCCATGTGCGGGATGCTATCTTCAAACTCCCTAGCTTCTAGCTTGGCGCGCGTAGCGGCGATACGCTTGGGCGTGGCGTCTTCAGGCTGCCGTCCCCAGATTCCGCGACGAAATTGTGAGAGTAGTGGTTTCAGTGTGGCATGCTGCGCTGCACTCAGGTGGCCCACATCGATCGTGACAGAGTTTGAGCCTCCCACTCAATTACGCTAGCGTCTTCAGTAGTCTTCACACGCCGGCGAGGTCTAATTCATCGAAGCGCGCTTGTGGGGTGGTTGTCGCTCCGTCGCGTCGTGCTGAAAGCGATCAATGTCGCGTTTACACCGCTGTGGGGTGTTGAGCCCCGCGTCGGAGAGACAGGATCTGTACCACTCCCACGCCTTGGGGTCGAGCTCGGGATGGTGCTCCGAACGCGGTGGGATACATCTGGAGCGAGGACGACTCTTTCCGACGGGTCGCAGACTCAACACGTCCTTCTTCTCTGATCGAGCACGGACGTCACTGGTGAGTCACCGGCCCCAGCTGCGGACAAGCTTGCCTGGACTCTGTCCAGTGCACAGTCCCATGCTCGACTCTTCAACGCCAGGGAGGCCGACCTTGCTTCACAGCTCCGGCGCTTTGCAGACTCGGGCACCGCTCTGCCCAAGTGAGCGCACGCCACGCACATCGAGATGGCTGCACAAGGCCTCGAGGAGCGTACAGGTTGGTGCTCCAGCGCACGTCAGTGTGGAGGAGTCGCGCGGGCTGCAATGCGCCGTGTCAGAGGGCCTCCTCTGCTCGCGTGCCCACCGGGAATACACAATGCAGGTGCATCTGGTGCGTAGTGATACAACGGTGGGTAGACGCGGAAACCACCGGTGATGCGGTGTGGGATGGACGAGGGCACCTCAGCGCGGCAGCTGAGGCGGAGGAGCCAGGCGCGGGGCAAAGGGAAGTGAGTGCGTGGCCTTGAGACTGACGGCTGGAGACGCTCACTTGGCCTGCTCCTTGGCCCACTGCTCGGGCGTGAGGGTTTTCTGATGTCAGCTCAAGACGAATACCTTAGCTGCAGGACGGAAGCGACGGAAGCCAGTGAAAGTGTGATTGGGGGAGACGCCTGGGCGGCGAACATGCTCCCCAACGGAGGTGACAAAGGTCAACCCGCTCGGCAGGCCGGGGCACACACTTGCGGAATCCCCGACTCGATGACGAACGCCCCGTGCCCGCGCATGGTCGCACGAGCACCAGGCCTCGACTCCTGCACCAGCTTCTTCGGCCGACGTACCTGCGAGAAGGCGTGGAGCTGAGCAATCTCCTCGGCGAGGATCTGGTTCACTGCTGTCAGCTATTCCGCTCGCGGTTTAGCTGAAGCCTAGCCGCCGGGAGAGGGAAGGCAGGCGAGCACGCACCCATCTTGTGCCGTGCGAGCGTCATCTTGCGCGCAAAGTCGGGCGCGACAATGGTGACGGCAAAGGAGGAGCCGCAGTTGCCGGAGGTGTCGACGATGTCCTGTGGTCAGCTCGTTCACGGCGGATTGAGCTAGAACAGAAGCCATGTGCCATGTATCGAACCGCTCGCACAACACATGTCAAGGTGGGAGAGAAGGTACCCACAAAGTACTCGATCTGGAGGCTGGCGCGGAGCTTGGCCTCGATGCGGGCGTCGATGGGTTGTGGGTCGGCCATGGTAGAGGAGAGCGCGTCGATGTCAAGGTCGAGCGCGAGATGTACGATGTGTGGTTGTCAACATGTCATCTCTTTTTGGCCCAGGTATCTGATAACCTAAGCGGATCAGCGGCGTCGGAGGCTTATCAATTTCAGTGCAGGTGACGTGTCATTTAGTGTGGCCGGAGCAAATGGCCACTTCCGACTCTGTTTCTTGATCGTTTCGTCAAAAGTCGGCCTCCGCAGGTCACCGGCATTGCGATCCGCCTCTCCACTCCCACCCACGCCATGTCCGCCCCCCGCAGCCTGCTGGCCGCGCGCGCCGCGCTGCGCCCCGCCGCCTCCCCCGCCCCGCTGGCCGCGCTCGCCGCGGGCTCGTCCCGCGCCGCCTCCACCTTCACCCCGGGGCGGAGTTTCGAGCGCCGCCGCCCCCCCCGCCCGCGCCAGTCGACCTTCTTCACCGCCAAGGCGGACCTCACGGCCGCCCTCCTGGGCCTGCACGCGACGCGCGTGGCGGCCGAGGAGCGGCTGCGCGCCGAGCTCGTCTGGCCCCTCCCCAAGGGCCTCCCGCACCTCGACGCGCCGCCGACCGCCTGGAAGTCGCGCGAGGCCATGGACATGGTGATGCGCGCCAACCGCGACTACGACAACCTCATCGCCCTCCTCACCAAGATGCACCACATGGCGCACGTCGCCTCCACGTGCGGCGTGCACGACGTGGCCGGGCGCCTCGCCGAGGCGATTGAGCCGTTCCAGCGCTCGCAGCGCGTGGCCGACCTCGCCGCGCGCGCGGCGGCCAAGAGCGCCCGCGGCGCCGACCACGGCATCGACCCCCTCGGGCGCGCGTACGCCCTCGGCCGCAGGAAGAGCAGCAGCGCCCGCGTGTGGGTCGTGCCGTCGCAGGCGGCGCGCACCCTCGCCGACGTCAAGGAGGGGGAAGAGGCCGCCCCCGTCTCGGCGCCCACGTCCGAGATCCTCGTCAACCACCTCCCCCTCCCCTCGCACTTTGCCAAGGTCGCCGACCGCGAGGCCGTCCTCCGCCCCCTCCGCGTGACGGGCCTCCTGGGCGCGTACAACGTCTTTGCGTCGGTCCGCGGTGGCGGCTCGACCGGCCAGTCCGGCGCCGTCGCCCACGCCCTCGCACAGGCCGTCACCCTCCTCCGCCCCGACGCCCACGACGCCCTCTTCAACGACGGCCTGCTCGCCCGCGACCCCCGTGTCGTCGAGCGTAAGAAGACTAACCGTCCCAAGGCGCGCAAGGGTGTAAGTCTCTGCTCGCATGGTGGGACTCTGCTGACAATAACAGTACACCTGGGTCAAGCGTTAAGTTGGGTATCATACTACTACCACTCGAGCATGCATCATTCTGTATTGGCTGGGAGGTGGGCTGGGCGTTGCAGGCGGCGAGCATCTCTAGAGTGGTGACCGAGGTCTCGAGCGTTGTACGGTAGGGCGCGAGGTCCACAACGAGGTTCACACTCACAGCGCCCCAGCGGCCAGCGGCCATGTCGATGTGTGCTCCAACTCCTCAACTGATACAGATGCATGCATGCATGTACGATGATGACACAGAGGCCCTATGGCTAGGCGACTGTACAACTCCCCACCTCGCTCCCTAAACATGTCACCTACTCCTCCCACTTCCCTCCGCCTACCCGCGGCTCCGCCGCCCGTTCATCGTCTCCTCGTACTTGACGCGCTGTGTGCGGTCGACCACCTGCACAAAGTACCGCCCACCGTCGCCCTTCCACGACACCCAGTCCGAGTAGTACTGGTGCGAGGTGGAGCGGAGGATGGCAGCGAAGGAGTCGCACTGGTGTCAACAGAGAAGGGGCAGGGGACAGGAAAGAACTCACGTTCGACTCGTTCATGCGGAAGCCCTCTGGGACGAAGGGCTTTAACGACACGATCGTTGCGCCCTCCTTGAGGTCGAGGAAGAGATGGGTGAGGTCCATGTTTAACGACGACGGGAACACCTCGTTGTTGACAAGCACGACATCGGCCTCGGTGAGGCGGCGTCTCACGTCCGGGTGAGTGCGGAAGTCGCCCTCGTGGCATTCGACGCTGAGGTTGCCGTCGAGGCACCACATGGCCCAGCGGCGCTGGACTTCGCGCAGTTGCTTGCGGGCGCAGTGCGACGGGACGGGGAGTAACTCAAAGCCGTAGCTCGCACACCCTGCCTGCACAGCGGCGCGCATGACGCAGTTGCCCACACCACTGCCGAGGTCGACGAACACCGACTCGGGCTTGAGACCTGTCTGCTCGATGACCTTGCTCATGAACGTGTTGCCGAGCTCTCCGTACGAGTCCTCCTTCTCGCTGATGGCGGCCGCGACGTCCTCGGGATGTTTGGGGTGGTGCGCCAGCTGCTCCACGAACGGCGCGACCACGCGGTTGTATGCCGAGTCGTGCACCACGTTGATGAGGGCCGACCACTCGCTCCGCGTGATGCGATAGTCGGGGCTCGTGAGCCACGCAGCCAGCGTGCCTTCCTCCTGCAGATCCGCGAGCGCCACGTTGAAGCGTTTCATGGCCTTGAGGAAGCCTGGCCCGTCGCGGCGATTTGGCGCTAGTGCACGTCGCAGCGCCTCGCCGATGGTTTCTTGCTGGACTTGCGGCCTCGGTGATGCCCCATCCGGTGGAGGTGTTGACAGCGATGTCGGCGTCTGCAATCTACTCGGCACGGCAGACTCGAAGTAGTCAGACGCCTCGAGAGTGCCGAAGATGTGGGTGTGCGATGGCGGGATGTAGTCTGGCGTTAGGGTCGAGTCGGGCAGGTGACTCACGCTTGAGAATCATGCCCAATGCAGCCTTCAACTCGGAGATGGGGTTGTACTCTCCCGACGAGTGAGGGGTCAACAGAATGAACCTGGGGGGTTAGTGTCTGCACTTTGGATCGCCGGCCACTCACTTTTCCACCGCCCCAGACGGGTAGCGCAGGTCGACTGACGGTATCGGATCGGCGTTCTCAAAGCCTGCTTGGGGAAAGTCTGTCGTCAGCTGCATCTCGCTGCACTAGCTGCATCCCGCTCCGCGGACTCACAGGGAATGTACTTGTCGCGCCCGCCCTTGATCATGGAGCCCTTCTGTCCGCCAGCCCAGCCGCGCACCTCGCCGCGGACGGCCTCCTCACATGGGACGAAGCCCGCCCACCCGCGCCCGTACTCGCCGCGCTCGTCCACAAGTGACGGGCAGAACACCTTCCTCCCAACATCCACGTCGCCCGCGTCGGGCGTGACACCGTCGCTGGCAAGACGGCGGCGCTTGCGGTCGAACGCATCGAGCGCGTCCTCCTCGCTGCTGTCGTCCGACTCGGGGAGCACGCGCATCTCGGCGGCCGGCGTCTTGCGTGGACGTGCCGGAGACGCCGAGCCCGCCGCCTTGGGCCTGTTGGGCTTGGGCGACGTCCCGCGCGAGGGCACCTTGAGCCGCGCATCGGATCTGGGTCGTGGCGCGGAGGGGCCGGCGCGCGCCGACTTGTGCGGAGGAAGGCCGGGGAGGGAAGGGAGTGGGGCTGCGGGGCGGACCGAGACCTTCTTCTTGACGGTGACGGTGGAGACGGCGGTGGGGCGGCCCTGCTTGTTTCCGAAGAAGGACTGCATGGGGCCGAGTGCCGTGCGTGCCGTTGCGCCGAGAGATGGAAAAGAAGAGAGACTTTTGGCAGACGAGTGCCGAGGATGACAAAGTGGATTGTTGACAAAAGCGATGTGGTTCATCTTGTGACGGGTGGCCAATTGCTAAGGGACGACGAATGCCAGAAAAAAGGCCCCGAGCGCCCGAGCAGTCAAAAGAGTTCGAACCCAGGCAGAGAAGGCCAAAGTGGTCCAAAGGCGCAGTTCTGGCCCATACAAGCTTCCCTGAAGTGTGATCACCCACGCCAACAAGGCGCCACCATACACTGCACACCACCTGTCTCGCCCGTCTGCCAGCTGCCAGCATGGCTCTGATGCTGGTGCTCACAAGGTCGATCAAGTCTACATTAATGCGCTACAAATGGGTCGTGTCTAGAAGATCTCTCGGCGCGTTCAATCCACAGGGACGCACACTCGTTCGCCGTACAGCTTAGCAGCACGGGATGGGGAAGATGCAGATGTTGACGCTGGGGTCAGCTCGCCTTTCTAGGCCTCTCAGCTGGCAACTCACCGGCATGGGAGGATGGGGAGGCCGCAGAACTTGCCGGGGCAGCCGCCGCGGAGGCGGAGGACCTCCTCGTCGGTCTGCGGCGACTCGCCGGGGGGCGCCGCGGTGGCGTCTGGGGTTAGTTGCGAAGGCAGGTGGTGACGCACTCATCGTGTTCTTGGCGGTGGGCTGCTGGGCGACGACGAGCTGGGGCGTGTCGGCCTGGGGAGGGTACTGGGTGGGCTGCATGGTGTTGGGTGAGGTGTGAGTAGTGGAGAGGTGTGAAGAGTGAAGTGTGAAAGAGAGATAACAAGGAGACGGGAGGTAGGGGTGCACCACACTCTGGCTCCGAGCGACCCGAGCGGTGCGAGCATGCCAATGACATAGCCTCCTAGATCCAGCCTGCAGGCCCGTCACGCGGCACACACCGTCAGCTCCTCGCGCCTCGGATGCTTTGTACTTGGTACTTGGATTGCTTCGGCCGGACAGTCGGAGCGCCATAAGCAGTGCAGAAGAGAACGAGACATGACATCACAGCTGTTGTACTGCTGCAAAGGAAGGTCTATGCGACTCTCCCATCGATCGATTGGGTGGCGCCGGCGCGCCTCACCCAAATGACTTGCACGTGGTTAACGCAAGCCTAATGCATTAGGCGCGAAACATTTTCCGCGACTGGGACTTCGCCGCCCTTGTTGCTTCTTTTCGAACACAACCACAAGTCAACTCTACTGCATACTACTCACTGCATCCCCTCTCAACACTACCAGGTCACCTCTCAACACACACCACTCCCACAGCTCGACGCTCCAACCACCTACATCCGAGTCACCCTTCTTCCACCGTCTTCTTGGAACCAACTCTGCGAGCGCGCTACACCTCTTCCCCCGCCCCAAGCCCACCTCACCCTCCCCTTCCGTCGATCCTTCCTCGGCCAGCGCAGGCCCGCTTCTAGCCCCCTCACACCCTAATACGCCCCGCCATGACCCAGCCCGTGCCCACCCGCCGCACCGCGTCGCTCACCGGCAGCTCGCGCCTGTCGCTGAGCGTCGGCACGAAGCAGGCGCCTCAGACCCCTGGTCATGCCGCCGGCCGCCACCCCCTGCGCCAGGAGTGGGTCGAGTGAGAGGACGCGCTGACAGACAGCTGGTCGATCAGCTACGTTCACCGCCCGCCAGGGGCCAAGGTCGACTATGAGAAGGAGATCCACAAGGTCGCGACGTTTGGCTCGGTGAGTGGAGGTGCATGCGAGCCGGTGCTCGACGCGTGCAGGAGACTTGTGGGCGCGGCGCGCGAGTCCCACTTTTCGCCTGAGCACGCCGGAAGGAGGCACCGGAATGGCTGCTGTCACGGCGTGTGCGGTGCACCGGTGCCGAGCAGCTGCCGCTCCTGGCGAACAAGCTGACCGCAGATCGAGTCCTTCCTCCACCTCTACGCGCACCTCACCTCGCCCTCGGACTTGACGCCTGTGACTGACCTGCTCTGCTTTGCAAGCAGGATCCAGCGCCCGGGCATCTGGGAGGAGATCCC
>JAMALN010000638.1:0-22786 GCA_023630115.1 Cutaneotrichosporon sp. PK4640 | reverse complement strand
AACGCGGAGTGCGCAGAGGAGCAGACGTGGTGGCGTCGATGCCGACGGCGCGCACCAAGCACGTTTGGGTCATGTACAACTGCAGTTACGACGCTATTGCTATGCATTGTTCGACTATCCACAACTCTACTACGTGGGAGTGTTTGGCATGCGCAATTGACTGTTTGCCCTTCGGGGAGGCGGAGAGGGGCCGCCAACAAGTGACCCTCGAGGACCTTCGGCCGTCAACTCTTCAATGCCGTGGGGCGGGGCTGGGTTCGATCAGCTCCACATCCATTGCGCAGACACAGCCTCGTAGTTGTCCAGATGGTGCATTCCGCGCTCCCGGCCGCAGCTGAATACTTGCAACAGGTGACGTCCCCCTCCCTCGGGTCAACCACTTCTGCCAAGGTTCTTGTTCCCAAGCCATCGCAGTATCACAAGTTTACAGTTGAACATCGGTCCCGTGCTATCTGCCGGCTCGGCATCTCGTACATACCGCACCACAGTCCGCACTGTCATTGCCGCTGTGGCGCGTGACCTGGCACCCGGACACCGAGAACCGAGCTGGTTACGCGTCATGTGGAGAATGAAGGATGGGCGTGGAATGCGACCTCACGTGCAGCGAAATTTGAGACACGCGGGCTCAGAGCACTCGCCCGTGTGAGAAGGTTATCACCCATCCCGCCACTGACTCGGCACTCGTTGAGCGCTGCGAACTGCTTACGAGCACGACATGACTTGGGATGCAGGAGATGGCCGCGCTTAGGTCCCAGTATCAACGTGGAGGGGGACAAGTGCCAGGTCTGGCCTGGGTGGTCACGCTCACTGTCCACCCTCCACCCAGGCCAACGTCACCCGATATCGGTCTCTGCCGATCGGTGTCTTCTCATGTTCACATGATGAACCTGCGATGAATGCGGTTGTCTCATGCTAGGTGAGCATATATAGCTCAGTGAACACGATGGAGGTATTGGGCTGGGGTGACGGGCTGAATAGGCCTGCGTGCCCCCAGCGGTGGCCCTCCGCCGACCGTGGAGGTCTGCGACCTCGCAAGTCCCGCTCTCGACATAGCGGCGCTCTCCCGTAGGAGGCTGCCCATATAAACGGACAAGCGACTTACGTAGTGCACCTCATCGCTCTGATGTCCGAGCCCCAGGCATCGGCGTCGGCAGGGGACACCTCGACTGACGAAGTGTGTAGGCGGAAGCAGCCCGACCGCCACCGCCGCTCACCACACATCATTGGCCCACATCAGCCGAAACAACCCCCGACAGAGCGACGAGTCCGTTCTCACTCAGAACGAACTTGCTCGGGGTGGGGATTGTCAAGGAACGCTCCGCCCAGCTCGACCGCGCTAGTGCGATATCGGGTGTGAGCGGGTCACATGACGGCCCAGGGAGAGTTAGTAGCCGAAGCCCACCGCCGGTCCGGAGATGCTCACATGGAATGCGGGGTATATCTCGCCCACTGCGGGGCCTGTCCGCTCTCCCACCCACATTCACACACAATGACAGGCAACGTTACTCGCACACCCAACGGCAAGGTCGCGATCGTGACCGGCGCGGCGCAGGGCATCGGCGCGGCGATCGCGCAACGCCTCGCTCGCGACGGCTTCGATGTGGTTGTCGCCGACCTGAAGACCGCAGATGCCAAAGCGTCCGCCGTGGCCAAGGGATGCGAGGAGACGGGCGCGCGCGTCGCCGTCATCCCCGTCGACGTGCGCTCTGAGGAGGACGTGATGGCGCTCGTGGCGAAGACGGTCGAGCAGCTGGGCCGCGTGGACGGTGAGCTCCCCCCACGAGCCAGCTCACACCAGTCATGGTCGCGAACGCGGGCATCGGCCCGCCCGTCGACTTCCTCGAGACCACGACGGAGACCATGAACGACCTGTGGGAGATCAACATCCGCGGCGTCATGTACTGCTACCAGGCGGCGGCGCGGCAGATGATCAAGCAGGGCGAGGGCGGGCGCCTCATCGCGGCCTCCAGCATTGCCGGCCTCACCGGCTTCCCCCAGCTTGGGATGTACTCGGCCTCCAAGTTTGCTGTGCGCGGGCTGAACCAGTGCGCCGCCGCTGAGCTGGGCAAGTACGGCATCGCGTGCAACACGTACAACCCGGGTGTGGTGCAGACGGACATGTGGACCGGCCTCGACAAGTTCTACTCGGGCAAGGCCGGCGCGCCGGACGGCTCCGCGCTGGCTGCTGTAAGTTGCACGGAGGCGGGTCAGGGAGGAGGACTGATGGCAGCAAGCGAAGGCGAACCCGATGGGGCGCAACACGAACGCTGTGGAGATCGCCAACTCGGTCTCGTGAGTGCTCCTGGGTGAGATGTGCTGACGCTAGGTTCCTCGCTGGCCCCGATGCGGCGTACGTCTCGGGTGCGAGCCTGTGTATCTCGGTGAGCCGCGCTGCGAGCTTGGCTGACGGAAGGGCGGGCAGCAGATGCACTAGAAGCGATGCAGAAGTGACTATGCGGTGTGATGGCTCACGAGGGTTGTAGGACAGCTGGCTGCGAGGTACTGAATGGGGCTGCGTCGGCGTGGCAGCGCCACAACGCGTAAGGCGGCGGACTGAGTGCACTCTGCATGTCGGAAGGCCCCGACGTCTCGGCGAGCTGTAAGCGATGCCGAGGTGGCGTTGCAGCCTCGGATCGGCGCCGCTCACACCTCTGACCCCAACTCAAAATTGGCCGGACGAGCTGGTCCGACCCGTGCAGCATACCGCACCGGCGGTCGGGACCTCCGTCGACCGTCGATCGGCACTAGCTCGGCCTAGTCTCGGCGCCGGAATGCGGGGTTGCAGAGTGCGGGGTTCGGTGTGGGGTAAGGGCGAGGCCGTCAGGGAGTACAAAGCGCTGAAGCATGGTTGGTGGTCAATGCCGGAGACGACGGATAGGCAGCAGGCTTGTAGGGAAATGCATTCACTTGATACAATCAGGCGTTGGGCTGCTCTGCTGCAAGGTCCACACCCGCGAACGTGTGGAGGTCGTACTCGGCGTCGCCCACGCGCTCGCGGTACTCGTCGTGGGTGAGAATGTCGACGTACTCCTCGACTGCGAGGTTACCCCAGGACCGGGACTGTCGGTAGCCCACGAAGGTGCGGAGACCGGCGGACCCCCTGCGCTCGCGAGCCAGCTCCTTGATCGTCTCGTAAAAGTGTGTGCGCAGCGCACCCGCCCGCTCGGTCGCACCAAGTCCGGTGTCGTCAAACCCCCAGTGCGCCAACATGGGGCGGGGGAGCGTCTCAATCCCGACAAACACGAAGCGCTCGCGGAGGCGCACGGCTGCGCAGAGCAGCTGCGCAAAGAGGAACATCTCGTTCTGCGCGCCGATCCAGCTCCTCACGCGCGGATTCGGAGACGGACGAAAGTCGGTCGGCGTGGCTCGCAGGATGTATACCTCCTCCCCGGGCATGAACTTTGGGACGATGCGGTTGTCGCATTTGCGCCCGACAATCCACTGGGGGTCGAAGGCGAGGGCATGGACGTGCTTCCGCGCGTAGTCCTTGTGCGTCCACAGCCGGTGGCGTGGGAACTGGAGCACGCTGACCGACGTGTCCACCTCGCGCTCCGGGGTGACCCGCCTGACGGTGTGCAGTGCCGGCAGCGCCGAATTGCTGGCAACCAGTTGGCGTTGGGTGAATGGCAGCTGCTGGACGCTCGCGTCGCCGTCGAGGACGCGTACGTGCGCCCACTGCGGGTGCGGGAGGAGGGGGGACGCCGCCTCCACCGGGGGAATGGGGAGGTGACGCCCGTCGAGCGAGAGCACGACGAACGAGTCAGTCTCAGCTGGGACTGGGTTGAGGGCGATCTTGATGCGCTTGAAGAGCCGCGCATCCGCCAAGGCTTTGGCGGTGTGGCTTACGCCCCGCAGGCGGAGGAGGGCGTTGTGCGGTGCGTCGGCAACCACGCGCTCAAAGATGTGCGGGTAGGACGTCGCATCGAGGGTGGCCATGACGAGGTGGGTGATGAACAGGTCATGCGGGCCGCCACGTCAGAGATGTCACTGCATGGTGTCTTGTGTGGTGGCGAAGGGCTGATGTCTGTGGATGAGGTTGAGTGCCTGGTTGCTTGGTTGAGACAGCAATTGCAGGTCACCCTCTCCTCAGCGTGCTTTACCCCGTCTTCCATCGGAACGCATCTTGCCGGACTTCACAGGTTGACCAAGCTGATGCATGTCGACTGAGATGAATGGTGACCGCCCAGGCGCAGCAGGAGACCAAGACGTGCCCCCTCCTCCTCTTCTCTCTGGAGTCTCCCCTACACCTCCGCTCCGCTGACGACCTCCAAAACACAAAAAGACTACTGCCGGGATCGAACCGACGATCTTGGCCACACCTGTACCGGAAGACCACGCCTTACCTCTTGGCCAAGCAGTCTGACGAACCTACGGCCTTCGGGGCTGGCCAAGATCTGACCGATGACCATGCCACATATTCGGCGTTACCAGCCTGTTTTATATTTCCACCCACGTCGGTGTAAGTTTGACTATGTCGCTGTACCCAAGTCTGTATCCTCTCTGGCCTAATTGGCTAAGATCATGTGTAGTATCTGTTCTTAATGCTGTGAGAAGCATTACATCCCTACGGGGATTTCTTCTCTAGCAATTTTTCCTCGCCCGGCGCCTCCTCTGTGCTTGCACATGAGCGCCACGATGTCGCTGGCTCTACACTACCGCCTTCAGATGTCAGGGTACACCATCATCTTTTGCTACGCACGTCACTGGACTGTGTCGGGGGCGTGCGGGTACGGGTGCAAGGCAGACGCGTGCATGAGCGCAGACGAGGGTTGCTTGGGGGCTGGAGAGTGCATATTCGGTTGGCGATGTGGCGGAAGGAGACCAAGACGACAGCAGGGCGCTCACGGATTGTGCGCCCCGCTGTGAAGTTATCCAACTGGTGGAGCTGGCCATCGGCAACGAGCTCGACGTTGGCACTGTCGACCTGGGCGCGTTACACATTGATCCCGCTTCCACCTGCTTCCACTCACTGGGTGTCTCTGGGTGTCGTTCCGCCTTACGAACAGACTTCCGCTCCTCAGAACCTTCCAAAGCGTCATGCGGACAGAGGTGCCTGTCCGCCAACCCAGCAGTATAGCCGCGGCAGCCTCGAGTCGAGACCGACCTGGGCTTAAAGACGTCGACCTGGGCCCGCAGATCAGTGCTAGTGAGTGCAGATCGCCCAGCGTCATGCTCTTGTGGATCCGGTGATGACCAAGCTGCCTGCGTTGAGGTACGAGGTGCTTGGCGGACGATAGGCAAACGCGGCGACCTCGCCACACCCGGCGTCCCGCTCCACCTCCCGCACGACCAACGACCACGACAGGTCTCAGAACAAGGACCAATTCTCGCTTCCGCGTGGCGCACCTGGCATCAGGCGTTGTTGAGGCTGCTCCACCCATCGCGAACCTATCGAGCCTCCAAGACCAATATCGTTGTCAATGCAGTATCCACTGCCCGCGCCGCACACCACTTGCCGAGCGCTCACGAGATCATGGTCTCATGCTGCACAGCGTCTCGGCGTGCCAAGCCCGCACATGATCTCATGGCACCGGAACCCCGCTGATCTCATGGTCTCCCGACCCGCAACCCGACGCGACCAGTTGCGGATTGTTGCGATCGGATTCCCGCATGCCGGGAACCGTTTCGTAAGCCGACAAAGTCGCCGCACTGACAAACGTCTGCCAAGTAAACGCGCCACAGCTCACGGGCAGAGTGCAGACAGTCAAACTGCGGATGGGTGCACCTCGAACGTTAGGCGAGGCATGATCTCATGTCCGTGCCATGCGGGGCTGAGGGAGGGAATCATCGGCAGTCACCGCACCCCGACCTCCGCACGATCCGCCAACCCCGCCACCGCCGGCCCGTCTCCCCCGCCAATGCACGCCACCACCCCACTCCGCAGACGTGCAATAGCCCGTCTGGCGCTCGCTGCGAGCGCAGCGCATACATAGCCGACTGGCGAACGCAATCTCCGTGCTGGCGCGCTCCTTCCAGGTGCGTCTACCCCCTGAGCCGGAGATTCCGTCGCCGTCACTTGATGAGAATAGACCGCCAAGCAGCTTTGCAGCTTGCATCTACACAGCCGCAAGCATCGACGAGCGCATCTACTGCACTACTCCACCGCGCTCCACGCTCCAACGCCTATCTGCAATGTAATCTGCAATGTAGTAATCTGCACTATCGGTGCTTGGCAGATAGCGGAACGTCCAGCGCCATCAGCGCCACAGGTATGCGGGGTCCAAATTCTAGATTGCCGCCACCGTTATTCAGGCACGGGGCGGGAGCACGTTCTCGGCCGCGGTCGCTGACAAACCCCCATGTCATCTCATGTCATCCATCCACATCCACGGCCGTCGTACTGACAAAGCCGCACGTCCACATGACACCGGCATGCATGCAGATGGTGGTGCAAACGTGCTCGTCGACGCGGCCCCGTGGATAGCCACTGGTATACATATACCTGGTGTTGGCCCCGCCCCCACCTCCGCAGCAACCACCCTTAGCTAGACGGCACCCCGTTTTATCAGTGACTAGACGGCTCGACGGAGCTCCAGCCCGCCACGCCACACCCAACATTGACGACTCGAGTCGCGACCTGGCCTAACTAGCCCTGCATCTCCACACTCCACTCCACACTTCATATTGTACATACATAACTGCTCTGGTCTTGGCACGTCCGCCACTCACCACCCACCACCACCACCAAACACCACCTGCCACTGAGCACACCCACCATGCCAGCCATCCCGAGGCCCGCGTCCTCCATCCTCACCGGTGCCACGCTCGACCTCGATGCGTGGCAGTCGTCCGCGTCCGTCGCACACCCGTGGTGGAGCGGCGACGAGTACTCGCCCGCCGCGAGCACCAACGCGGTCGACCTCGGCCTCGCGCTCCAGAGCGCCGGCGCCATCTCCATCAACCCCGCCTATGTGAGGCGCAGCAGCCTGTGGGCGCGCGTCGTCCGTGCCCTCCCTATCCCCAAGGCCGTCAAGCGCCGCTCGTCGACCTCGTCGACCGCCTCATCCTCGTCTGCCAGGTCGCAGGCTGCCGCCTACGCCGCCCGCCGATGCCCCTACGCATCGTGCAACCACGCCGTGTGCAACGCCCGCTAGCGGAAAAGAATCTGCGATCCGACCCACAAGTAATCGACCCAGCCTGTAGCACTAGTCTGTACCAATACCTGTGACATGTAACTATCTACGCCATGTCTACTCGTCGTCGCCGGATGCTGCGCCCGGTGTCGAAGGTGGCGACGGAGCAGACGGGGGCATCGGCTCGTCCTCGTCGTCCGAGTCCTCAATGATCGCCTTGGACTTGAACTGCTTCCCACGCCGCCCGCCCGTGTCCTCCTCGTCATCTGGGTCGGCATGCCGAGTCTTCTTGGATTTCTGTGCGGTTAGCGGTTAGATTCAGGGCGGCACGTGTGATTCAGGGAGGCCCGATTTGGCCACAACCGCTTGGCCTCGCCATGCAGCGCCAATCATGAAAGGATGATCTGCGCAATCTCCGGCACAGTTGCTCGGCAATACTCGCCCAAAGGCCTCACGCGATAGCGCGGATCGCCGCCCTGTGCCGCTGTACCGCACCGAGCGCCGCGCCGCGCCGCTCCGCGGATATCCTCGGTCCACGGTCCTCGGCACCTCACCCTACCATTCCCTCCCCCACCCTGCTCCGCCTGCCCCACACACAACAAGAGCGTACTCACCTTTGCACGCGAAGCCGCGAGCCGTGCCGCTGCACGCCGCCGCCCGGCCTCTGGGTCCTCGTCCTCTTCCTCGGCACCGCTCAGGGGCGCGCTCTCGCCAAGGTCGTCCTCGTCCTCCGACTCGTCCTTCCTCTTCTTCTTCTTGCCGCCCTTCTTGCCCCTCTTGCGCGGGCGCTCCTCGCCGTCTTCAACAATGTCGTCGGCGTCTTTGCGCCGCTTGCGCTGCTCGATGCGCTCAGCCTTGCGCTCCTCTTCCTCGCGGGCCTGCGCGCTGAGCTGCTCCTGGAACGCTCGCGCCTCCTCACGGGCCTTGCGGCGCTGCTCGGTGATCTCGGCGGCACGAGCCTCGATCTCGGCCTGACGCGCGGCAGCGGCAGCGTTGATGCGCTCCTGCTCGGCGGCACGCATGCGGCGAGCCTCCTCCACGCGCGCGGCCGCCTCGTTCTCGAACTCCTCTTGAGTCTCGATAGCCTCGGGGCCTTTGCGTACCAAGCTCTCGCCGTAGCGCGCACGGTGGTCCGCGACCTCGGGGTCGTACGGGAGGGGGCGCGTCTTGTCGTCCGCCAGCGCGCGGAAAATACCGACGGCCTCTGTGGCGCGTTTCAGCGCCAGCTTCAGCTCCTCGAGCAGGCGCCGCGAAGGCTCGAGGCCGAGCATGATCTCAGCTGCCTTCTGCTGGATCATCGCAATGTTGTAGAGGATCGCACGGTCGCTAGGCTGCAGATGCATGGCCCGCTGTGCGTAATGCAGTGCTTGCCCCATCGCAGAGAAGTTGGTCTCCTTGTTCGCGTACGAGAACCACGCACGGCAAAGGTAGAGCAGGATAGGAACGCTTCGCCCGTTGGCGGCACTCAGTGCCGAGCCGTATGCCTCGATGGCACGCTCCTCCTCACCGCGGATGAAGTAGCAGTGGCCGATGTTGACGTTGACCGCACCCTCGGGCAGCGAGTCCTTGATACGACCGAGCACCGAGAGGGCCTGACCCGCAAGTCGGGTGCGGTTCTTCATCTCCTCTACGCTTCCTGGCGCGAGCTGCTGCGCCTTGGGAGTAAGCGTGTCCTCAGCCAGAGCGATGACGAGGCCCTGAGCAGCAATGGCGTTTGAGGGGTCCACGCTCAGAGCACGCTCGTACGCCTCGGCACTGCGGAGGTACTGTTTGGACCGCTCTGCGACGTCCTGCTGCGACTTGGCTTCGCGTCCGAGGTTGAAGTGGAGCCAGCCTAAGGCAGTGTACGTGTACACGTCGTGGCGCTCGTACTTCAGTGTTTGCGACGTGAACTGCAGCGCCTCCTTGTACGACCCAAGAGAGATGAGGAAGTTGGTGTAAACCGATCGCAAAGTGACGTTGGTCTCGTCGGCGCGCAGGCACTCCTTGAGGTAGTTGTGGGCGTCGACGTTGCGGCCAGCAAGGCGCGCGATGGCAGCCAGGCGGACCTTGGACTCCATGTGCTCGGGGTGCTGGCCCAGGACGTCACGGTACCACTTCTGTGCCTTGACGACGTCGCCGCCCTGCTCGTTTGCCCGTCCGAGGTCGTATGCCAGCACGGTCTTGAGCTCGTCGGCCTCCTTGCCGTTGGCGCTCGCTAGCCGCTGCAGCGCCTCGAGGAACATGCGCTCGGCGCTCTCGCTCTCGCCCTGCAGGGCATACAGCGACGCCAAGTTGGTCGAGAGGCGAACAGTGTCGTAGTCAACAGGCTTGGTGCGCTCTTGCGACTCGGCCTGAGTGTCCTCGAGATCGTCCGACTCGCCCTCGGCCTTGATCTGGATGGCCGTCTGGTAGGACGTGACCGCCTTCTCGATGCTCTCCTCCTGCCACAGCTTGGCGAGCTCGACAAAGGCGTCCGCGTCGTTGGCAACACCACGCAGCTTCGCCCAGTCCTCTTCCGTCTCGGCGTTGGACACGAGGTTCTGCACGTCACCAAGCATGGTGCGCGCCGACTTCAGGTTGCGCTCGGCCTCGTCAGCGGGCATTCCCAAGTGGGGGTATGCGAGGAGCGACGCGTGCAGGACGGTAAACTCGAGCGGCCCCTTGCCGTTCAGACGCTTGGCCGTCTGCTCCACAAAGTTGAGCGCCTCACGCAGGTTGCCGTTCTTGATAGCGATCTGGGCAAGCGTCAACTCGGCCATGACGTTGACGGTGTTGGGGTCCTCCGTCTTGGCAGCGCCAATGTAGCGCGCCGCATCGGTGAGCTCGCCCGCGATGAAGCCGAGGCGACCACGCTCTGAGTTGGCCAGCACCGAATGACGTCTGTTGTCCGAGTACTGGATCGCACGCTCTGCCAGCTTGGAAGCCAGCTCGACCTTGCGACCCAAAGTGCACACCGCAGAAAGAGCAAGGGCTGCGGCTGCGCTCTTGTTGTTAAGGCGGAAGGCGGAAGAAACCTTGTCCACGCCTTGGGACTCGAATGCGACGCGCTCCTGCAAAGAGACGGAAGGGTCGCGCGCCATGTTGAACGAAGACAACCCGAGAAGCAGGAGTGGGGCCCAAGAAGTGGGATCCTGTCTGTCAGCTTGAGGCCGTCTGGGTAGCTTACCCGTTGTTGGGCACGCTCCCACGCAGCGTGCGCGCGCTCCTTGTCGCCGAGAACGTACGCGCAGAGCCCAATGCCGATCCTTGGATCAGGCAGGACGTCTGGGCTAAGGCTCAGGATCTTCTGGTATGTCACGAGTGCGGCATCGTGTTCTCGACGCGCGAACTGCAAGCGCGCATTCGCCAACAGCGCCGCGACGTTGTTCGGCTGCCTTTTCAACAACCTGTCGACCAGGGGCGATGCGACGCCCGGCTGTCCGCGTGCGAGGTAGAGGATGACTGCGGTCAGCGGCGGTCTTTGACGCGACGTACTTTTCCCCATGGCGACGCTGACGGGCTCGTCCTCGGGCCCGGTGCCAAAGTTGCGCAGGGCCTCGTCGGCGCGGTTAAAGTTGGCCGTCGCCTCGGTGTAGTGGTACTCCTTGGTGCGGACGTTACGGGGCAGTACGTCGTACTTGGCGCTCTGCAGTATCGTCTTCGGCGCAGTGCGCGAGAGCGCGAGGTGGAGGTGCCCGAGCATCGCGTGGAGGTTGACAAGGGCCATATGGTCAGGCTGTCGCCCGCTCGCGAAGACTGTTGTCAGCAGCGCCATCGCGCCCACGTACACTTGATGCCCCTCTGGAGAAGGTCCTCGGCCAACCTCCAGCGCCCGCAGCGCCAGTGCTCGCGCCCAACCGCCGTCCAGTCCTTGCATTCGGCCTCGTAGTCGATCAGGAGGTCTGGAATAACCTCGGCGCTCTCCTCATCAGCCAAATCCTTGAACTGGATGTCGGTCTGGATGCCGCCGGGTCCCCAGATGGTAATGGAGCCCTCGACCGGCTCCTGCTCAGCCATGGTGCGCGTGCAGCTGGCTAGCCGTGGGCGAGGGGGTAGAAGGATAGGGCTCGCCGGGGGAGGTAGCGCGCTGCCGCTTTGAGGGTTGAGAGAAGTGGAAGGCGGATGGAGATGTTGTTGTGAGGAGCAGAGTTCAGAAGTTGATCGAACTGGTGGTGACATCGCATGCATCTGTTCGAGCACTCGATTAGGCGGGCAAGCGGATATTTAGGCATCAACAAAGACAACGTGGTTGGGTGCCTATTATCGAATCCGGTCCAAGGACCGTTCAAGGACCGGTTTCTGATGTTGTACCTCGGATCCTCGGAGCAAAGCGAGGCAAAAGGTGGAGGCCCCAAGGTGAGATGGGTGGTCGAGTCAAAAATCCCAACTCGGGAGCTCACTCTACGCGCCGTCACTGTCCATCTCGCCCAACACTCACATCACCCTCTCGCCACCCACGCCACTCTACTCGCTCTCACAGTACTGCGGTCGAGTTGCCTCGCTTCCGAAAAGAGAGTGTATATGATCACGCGCCACATCCTAGCGGCACGTCTCCCTTTTCTTTCATCCCGCTTCAACCCTCTCCCACACGCAGCAAGGGCCTCTGCTCTACGCTCCGTCCCCTTCCAACTCGCCACTCCCTCCCACTCTTTCCACACCACCACCTCCATCAAAATGCCAGAGGCCGCCGGCGCTCCCGTGCCCCACGAGCCCCTCGTGGGCAACTCTGAGCCCAAGCAGCAGCAGCAGCAGCAGAAGCATCCCAAGCAGAAGCAGCAGCAGCAGCAGCAGCAGGGCAAGAAGGCCGATAAGAAGGACAAGAAGGGCGGCGCTGTCACCGAGCTGAACCCTCCTCCCGAGTGGTTCGCCGAGCGCATCAAGATCTTTGACGAGCACATGGCCAAGTACAACGAGTTTGTCGCCAAGCAGGAGCGCTCGCCCATCACCATCACGCTCCCGGACGGCAAGCAGATCGAGGGCAAGGCTTGGGAGACCACGCCCATGGACGTTGCCAAGGGCATCTCGACGTCGCTGGCCGACCGCATCGTTATCGCCAAGGTCGACAACCAGGAGCTGTGGGACCTCACGCGACCTCTCGAGAAGAGCGTCTCGCTCGCCCTCCTCGACTTTGACTCGCCCGAGAACGACTACGAGGCGCGCCAGGTCTTCTGGCACTCGTCCGCCCACGTCATGGGCGAGGCGTGTGAGCGCTCGTTCGAGGGATGCTGCCTCGGCTACGGTCCTCCCCTTCCCGAGGGCGGCTTCTTCTACGACATGAACCTCGCCAACGAGAAGACCATCGGCCCCGAGGACTACAAGCAGATTGAGGAGATCTCGAAGAAGGCTGTCAAGGAGAAGCAGAAGTTCGAGCGTCTCTCGCTGCCCAAGGAGGTCCTCCTGGAGATGTTCAAGGTGGGTGGGGTTTGTTCGGCAGCCTCCATGGAGTCGTTCTCGTGTCTTGAAGGACTCGAGGCATTGCCACTTTGGCTCACATTCCTCTTGACCAAGCGCTGACCCACAGTACAACAAGTACAAGCAGCACTACATCAACGAGAAGGTTCCCGATGGCACGGAGTCGACGGTCTACCGCTGCGGCCCCCTCATCGACCTGTGTCTCGGTCCCCACGTCCCCCACACCGGCCGCATCAAGTCGCTTGCTGTCACGAAGAACTCGTCGTCCTACTTCCTCGGTGACAAGGACAACGACTCGTTCCAGCGTGTGTACGGCATGTCGTTCCCGGACTCGAAGCAGATGACCGAGTGGAAGAAGCTCCAGGAGGAGGCGGCCAAGCGCGACCACCGCAAGATTGGTCTCCAGCAGGAGCTCTTCTTCTTCTCCGACCTCTCCCCCGGCTCGCCCTTCATGCTCCCTCTCGGCATGCGCATCTACAACGCGCTGATGAAGTTCATCCGTGAGGAGTACCACAAGCGCGGCTTCGTCGAGGTCGGCACCCCCAACATGTTCAACTCGAAGCTCTGGCAGACCTCGGGCCACTGGGAGCACTACAGCAAGGACATGTTCCTGCTCAAGGTCGAGGAGGAGCAGTTTGCCCTCAAGCCCATGAACTGCCCCGGCCACTGTGTCGCGTTCGACCACCGCGAGCGCTCGTACAAGGAGCTGCCGCTCCGCATGGCCGAGTTCGGTGTGCTTCACCGTAACGAGGCGTCGGGTGCGCTCTCGGGTATGACCCGCGTGAGGCGATTCGTGCAGGACGATGCCCACATCTTCTGCACGGTTGACCAGATTGGCGAGGAGCTGCTCGGCGCCATCGACTTCCTCGACGCCGTGTACAAGCCCTTTGGCTTCGACTACAAGGTCGGTCTGTCGACGCGTAACCCCGAGAAGTGGATGGGCGACCTCGAGGTGTGGAACAAGGCCGAGGCGTCCCTCAAGGACGTGCTCGAGGCCAAGATGCCCGGCAGATGGCACATCAACGAGGCCGACGCCGCGTTCTACGGCCCCAAGCTCGACTTTGACCTCACCGACGCCCTCGGCCGCAAGTGGCAGTGCGGCACCATCCAGCTCGACTTCCAGCTGCCCGAGCGCTTCAACCTCTCGTACCGCGGCCCCGAGCAGCCCAACGCCGACGGCACGGGCAACTTCCACCGCCCCGTCATGATCCACCGCGCCATTCTCGGGTCGCTCGAGCGCTTCCTCGCCATCATCACCGAGAACTGCGCCGGCCGCTGGCCCTTCTGGCTCTCGCCCCGCCAGGTCGTCGTCATCCCCGTCGCCGGCCTGTACCGCGAGTACGCCACCAAGGTCGCCAAGGCCTTCTCGGACGCCGACATCTACGCCGAGGCCGACCTGTCCGACAACACGCTCAACAAGAAGATCCGCAACGCCCAGACGCAGCAGTGGAACTTCATCCTCGTCGTTGGCCAGGACGAGCTCGACGCCGGCGCCGTCAACATTCGTAACCGTGACGACGAGGTGCAGGGCCGCGAGGAGACCGTCAAGCTCGAGGACGCTATCGCCAGACTCGTCAAGCTCAAGTCGGAGCGCCAGCGCATCTCCAAGCTCAACTAGGGTGTTAGATGGGTGTAGATCACAGCATGCAGCTATATTTGATGCGATGGAGGCAGCGAAGAGAGCCACAATGGGTTCACAGTGCACGACTGGCAGGCAAGGAGACCACCCGCAATCCTTGTATCCTTCTGAAGCATCATCCGGCGCGGAACAAGCCAATATGTATACATGGGACACGACTCGTCTATGAACGCTCTACTCCTCCGCTGGGGGCTCCTCGGCCGTCATCTTGCCGAGCAGCTTCCAGTTCTTGGCGTACGTCGGCTTGTAGATGCGGATGACGCCCTCGTCATCGGAAGTCGTGAGCGTCGTGCCCGTCGCATTCCACTCGACCATGCCGATCCGCGCGCCCTTGGGGAACTCGGCCACGGTCTCGGCGGTCCACTTGCCCCCGTCGTCGTCATCCGAGGGCGGCTCGGCGCGCCAGATACGCACCGTGCCGTCGCGCGCGCCGGTCGCGATGAGGTGGTACGACCGCCCGCACGACGGCGCCCAGGCAATCGCCGTGAGGGGGCTCACTCCGGGCGGGCGGAGGTTGAGCAGGGCAGTCGGCGTAGCGTCGAGCTGGATGATCCGCGCAATCGGCGAGTTGCCCGTAAACACGGCGACGACGCTGCCCCACCACTTCTCCCTGCACCACGAGAGCGCCCACCCGCCCGTCGCGGCCTCGGCGGGCGTCGCGCCCTGCGTCTCGGGCACGTCCTCGCTCGCGAGGCTGGGCACGTGGACGTCGTGCGCGAGCGACCAGTCGTTAAGGTCGGGGTCGAGGGACGTGTGCACGCGCAGATGGCTGTCGGTCGATATGCTGGCCACGCGCAGTCCGTACGCCGGGTTCGGGGGTGCAAACTCGACACTCCGCACGCTGCCCTTCGCGCCCGTCAAGGTGCCGCGCTCGATCCACTTTGGCGCCGCCGTGCTCCCCGCCGCGGGGAGCTGCTCCTCCCAAATCCGCACGGTGCGGTCATGGCTGCACGAGGCGAGGAGGACGCCGTGGATCGGGTGCGCGAAGGAGAGGTGCAGGATTGGTGCGTCGTGCGCCTGGAGTCAGCGAAGGCCAGCGGATGTGAGGAGGTTGCCGTAACCCCAGACGAGTGCTCACCTTCCACTCGGTCTCCAGCTCCCATGTCCCGTCGGGCGACTTGCGGAAGATCTTGATCTTGTGGTCCGCAGAGCACGTCGCCACTGTCACTGTCAGTATCGCGCGGGTGAACGATCGCAGTCAACACCTACACTTCTCGCCGTAGAAGTCGTACACCGCGTCTGGATGTTAGTACTGCTGCCTGTAGCACCTCTGACGGCACTCACGGGTAACGAGGTCGGCGTGACCTGTTGGGATGAGACTTGTTTGCAGCATGGTGCAGGCGATGGTTGTGACGACTGAGGCTGGCTGTTGAGTTACCGCAACAACATCCACCACAGTGCGAGGGGCGAGAGTGCGGGGCCACTTGGCAATTTCCGAAATCACCGCGTGGAATGGGGCGCCTAGCAACCTACCTCTCTCACAGGCACACAAACCCCTTGATTAGGCGCATTAGAACGTGGCCTGGACCTCCACGCTGGACAGCAGCGTCACCGTCCATCCAAGGCCCCGTCTCACCCATACCACCGGCCACCGTGGACACCCGCACCCTCACTGCTCACTGCCTGTTGCTCGCCATCCTCCTTTCCATCTCACATCGCACCCTCCTTCTCTCCTCTCCACCCTCTCTCCCCCTCACAAAACCCCTCTCGGACCTCTTCGCTATCCCCGCGCACCGCCCACACCTCGGCGAGCTCGGCACACGATGAACGTCCAAGAAATCCACCTCCCCAACGGCTGGGAAGCTCGATGGTGCGTGTTTTCATCGGGTGCACATCGACGCGCACGCTTCGTCATGCCACGGCGCTTAAGCTGTTCAACTCCACCCCCTCTGCTCTCTATGAATGCTGACAACGCAGGGACACGGGCTCGAACCAGTATGTTTACTACAGTGCGTACTTTGGCATCACATCAACAACAAGCTTTCGCTGACATTTCAGACACCGAGACGGGCCAGTCCCAGTGGGAGGTCCCCACGCGGCCAGCGTTCGGCGGCGCCGGTGGCGGCGACGGCGGTCGTTCCACTACCTCTCCCCCTCCTGCCGCCGGGCACCACCACACCAAGCGTCGCCAGTACCCCACTGCGCAGATGCAGCAGGTGTACGGCTCGGGTGCCGCGCAGCAGCAGCCCGCGTATGACGCTGGCGCAGCTGCGTACGGGCAACCGCAGGCGCAGGCGGCGTACCCCGGCCAGGCGCAGATGCAGCAGCCCCAGTTCATCACGCCTGGCATGGAGGGCCAGCAGCAGCAGCCCGCGTACGGGCAGCAGCCGGCCTACGGCGGCGCGTACGGGCAGCAGCCGCAGCAGCCCGTTGACCAGATGGCGAACCAGTTCCAGAACCTCAACGTCGGCGGCGCACAGCCCGCAGGCTACGGCCAGCAGCCCGCGTACGGTGCGCAGCAGGGAGGGTTCGCCGAGCCCAGGCAGCTCCACCCCGTCCACACGGTCAACCTGATCGGCATGCAGCCCGACGTGCGCGGCCTCGACGCGCCGCCCCCGACGGCGCTCCTGCCCTCCAACGCTGCCGTCGTCCAGTCGCCCCACGTCATCCCCGACCCCTCCTACCAACGCTGCACGCTCGCGACGATGCCCACGACCCAGTCGCTCCTCAACAAGTCCAAGCTCCCGCTTGCGCTTGTCATGGCGCCCTACAGATCGTTCCGCGAGTCGGACGGCGACGACCCGGTGCCAGTCGTCACCGACTCGGTCATTGCTCGTTGCCGCCGCTGCCGTGTCTACATCAACCCCTTCGTCACCTTCACCGAGGGCGGCAACCGTTGGAAGTGCTGCATGTGCGGCCTGAGCAACGAGGTGCCGCAGCTCTTTGACTGGGACTCGATCGAGAACAAGCCTGCCGACCGCTGGGCCCGCAAGGAGCTCAACCACTCGGTCGTCGAGTTTGTTGCGCCCACCGAGTACATGGTTCGCCCGCCCCAGCCGCCCGTGTACTGCTTCGTCATCGACGTGAGCCAGCCCGCGATCCAGTCGGGCATGGTCGCGACGGCTGCGCGTGCCATCCTCGAGTCGCTGGACAACATCCCCAACCAGGACCAGCGTACCAAGATTGCGTTCATCGCTGTCTCCACCAGCCTCCACTTCTTCTCTCTCCCTGCCGGCGACGACGCCGAGGCGTCCATGCTTGTCGTGTCCGACCTCACTGACGTGTTCCTCCCCAAGCCTGTCGACCTGCTTGTCAACCTTACCGAGTCGCGCCCCGCGATCGAGAACCTCCTTGGCAAGCTCAGCGACATGTTCCAGGAGTCGCACGTCGTTGGGAACGCCCTTGGCTCGGCCCTCCAGGCTGCCCATGAGCTCATCGGCAAGATTGGTGGCAAGATCGTGTGTCTGTCCGCCAGCCTGCCGACTCTCGGCACCGGGGCGCTTAAGCCCCGCGACGACCCCAAGCTTCTCGGCACGAACAAGGAGGGCTCGCTGCTTCAGGCCGCCAACAGCTTCTACAAGACGTTCGCGATCGAGTGCTCCAAGTCGCAGGTGTCCGTCGACATGTTCCTCTTCTCTTCCGCGTACACCGACGTCGCAACGCTCTCGTGTCTGCCCCGCTACACCGCCGGTGAGACGTACCTCTACCCTGGCTTCAACGCGTCGCGCAGCGAGGATGCGATCAAGTTCGCGACCGAGTTCGGCAAGGTGCTCGCAAGCCCCATCGGTCTGGAGGCTGTCATCCGTGTGCGTGCGTCGCGCGGTATCCGCATGTCCGCGTTCCACGGCAACTTCTTCATCCGCTCGACCGACCTGCTCGCGCTCCCCGTTCTGCCCCAGGACCAGAACTACGTGATCGAGCTGCAGCTCGAGGAGGACCTCAAGCAGCCGTTCGTTGTCCTGCAGACTGCCATCCTCCACACGACCTGCTACGGCGAGCGACGCATCCGTGTCATCACCCAGGCGCTTCCCACCACCGACACCATCGCGCAGCTGTACGCCTCGGCCGACCAGATCGCGATCACGTCGTTCCTTGCCAACAAGGCCGTGGAGAAGATCCAGTCCAACTCGACGCTCGACGACGCGCGCAACCTTGTCACGAACCGCCTGGGCGAGATGCTCGCGGTGTACAAGAACCAGGTTGCAGGCTCTGCAGGTGCCTCGGCGCAGCTGGCCGTCCCCGCCAACCTTGCGCTGCTGCCATTGCTCTGCTGCGGTCTCGTCAAGCACGTCGGTCTGCGTGAGGGTGCGACCATCCCGCCCGACCTGCGCGCGTACGCGCACGACCTGCTCACGACGCTGCCGACGCAGTCGCTCGTTCCCTACATTCACGCCCGCTTCTACAGCCTGCACAACATGCCGGCCGAGGCGGGCACGATTGGCGAGTCGGGTGTCATCATGCCCCCCGCGCTCAACCTCACGTCGGAGAGGCTCGAGCGGCACGGTCTCTTCCTCATCGAGGACGGGCAGAACATCTTCCTCTGGGTCGGGCAGGAGGCCGTCCCCCGCCTCATCCAGGACGTGTTCGACCTGCCCTCGTACGCCGAGCTGCAGGGCGGCAAGGCCACGCTCCCGACGGTCGACAACCCGTTCAACCAGCGTGTCAACGCCATCGTCGCTAAGACGCGCGAGCTCCGCCGCGGCGTCTACCGCCCCACGCTGTACATTGTCAAGTCGGACGCCGAGCCCGCGCTTCGCTCCTGGGCGCTCAGTCTGCTCATCGAGGACCGCATGGACCACATGAGCAGCTACGCCCAATACCTCACGCGCGTCAAGAACAAGATTAACGGGTCGTAGTGGGTCGTAGTAGATAAGGCACAGATTACATGGATACCATTTGTTAGAGCGCGAGCGTCAGCGAGACGCGCATGTGTGCAAGGCGTGGTACCAGTTGCTGTTCGCAGCCGAGCGTGAATGCATGCCGCCTACTGTCGATGTGTCCAGTCGTGCTGGAACACGGTGTGGCCTCAACCTGCAAAGAACAGCAAGGCTGCAGTTGAGAGCGTCGGTCGGGTAATTCTGGGTGGTTACGGCAAAAGGCGGGCAATGCCGATCATCCAAGGAGTGGGCAGCCAGGACAAGACCCGGCCGCGCTGGCCGGCGACTTAAACCCAGTCCTCTGCGTTCACCTCGCACTCTCTCTCACGCTCACTCACTCACACGCACTCACAATGTCCGACCCCAACCGCTACACCAAGCCCGTGCCCGGCCAGGCCGCCGTGCCGTTCCTCTGTGAGTCGCTGTGACGCGGTGGAGACAGCGGAGAGGTGGGGGTGGAGCTCGGCGCTCCTGTGTGGAGCGCGACTGCTTTATGCCTTCCAGCTGCGCTACGGCGCTCGCTCTTATCTCTCCAGCTCACTGGATTACTTGGTCTGGCTTGCTCGTGACATCTTCTTGCCATTGTCCGCCGTCATCCCCCACCGCCTGCTTCCGGCCTCACGCCCGCCACGCCGGCGCTGACCCCAGCGTCGGCCATCGTCTCCAACGGCATGGTCTACACCTCTGGCGCGCTCGGCGTCACCTCGGACGGCAAGATGGTCGAGGGCCCCATCGAGGGCCGCGTCTCCCAGATCCTCGACAACCTCGAGGCCGTCCTCAAGGCCCACGGCTCGGGCCTCGAGCACATTGTCAAGTCGCTCATCTTCGTGAGCCCCCGCACTTGCCTGCTGACCCAGATCACCGACTACAAGGACTTTGACGCCATCAACAAGGTCTACACCGCGCGCATGCCCAAGCCTCCCCCCGCGCGCTCGTGCATCGGCGCCGCGACCCTTCCCCGCGGCACCGACATCGAGATCGAGGTCATCGCCCGTATCCCCGGCGCGAAGGAGAGCGCCAAGCTCTAGTCTGGGAAGGGTAGTGGATAAAATGCGCCATGCAACGTAGTACAACAGTCTATCTAATGTCTGTGGGTCGTCTACACCGCCAGCTTCTCCTTCTCCTCTTGCTTCTCCTCCGTGTGGCGGAGGAGGAGGCCCAACACCCACGACGAGCCGAGGCCGTGGGCCGCGAGCGCGGCGTCGTCCGCGCCCACGCGCTGCATCAGTCGCGGGAGGTGCGGCAGGTCGCGCACCAGGAGGGCGTGCAGCCCCGCCATGGTGAGGAGTGTGGCGGGGACGTCGGCCCACGCGGGGCTGAGGAACGCCTGAGCGAGCGTTGATGCGCTGATGCCGGCCGCGGCGCCGAGGGCGAGGCGGAGGGGCGTGATCGAGTCGGAGGGGGCAGTCTGGAATCAGACATCATTCACGGTGCAGCGGGTAGGGGCAGGGCTGCTTGGTCGTTCCGTCCGAGGCGTTTCGCCAGAGGTGGGAGCGTGGGATGTGGGGAGGACATACCATGACGGCGAGGAGGGAGCCGAGGATGCACGACCAGAGTGTGAAAAGTGCGCGTGCGAGCTGGGGTCAGCCGAGTCGAGTGACCGGCGTACGATGGGGTAGAGCTCCAGGCCAGCATTGCGGTTGACGAGCTCGAGGACGAGCGCAATGGCGGCGCCGACGAGCCCGGCCGCCGCGATGTGGGCGACCACGCCGAGGACGCGCTTCAGGACGCCACGGGCGCGGGCGAAGCCAGCCAGGCTTCCGGCCCACACACCGGCGACGGGGAGGAGGAGGAGGGAGCTTGCCCCAGCATCGCGGGCAGGCTGGGCGAGGACGAGCGTCGCGAGAGCCGTGGCGCCCACCGAGAGGGAGAGGTGGGCGTAGAGGGTCGTGAGGAATGCGCGGCGGACAGCAGCCGGCTCGTCGGCCACGGGGGTGCGCATGGCGGGTCGTGTGAGTAGAGAGGAGAGCAATGTCAGAAGAGTCAAGCGAAGCGAGGCAGGTGATACATTATCGTTGTATGGGTGTGTGATGGCTGGGATTAGGTAGAAGTACGCACGAGGGCAAAGGTACAGTTACGAACGTGTGTTCTGATCCGGCTGTTCCTTGAATGGCTTGGGTAACCTCGGCCTTGGCCAATTAATCTCACTTGCACTCCCTGACACTCTATTTGGTTCAGCAGGCACACCCACCGCGGCCAACGTCACTCTACGACACGCGTCAAGCACGAGACAGGAGGAGTATAAATACATTCATGCCGCACTGCGGCACGGGAGGTCCAGAAGCTAGCTGCTAGCTGCTAGCTTAGGGACGCGTCCTCACCATTGGCTGCGCACGCGACCAGCGCCCAACGAGATGGCCTGAAACTTGCCGCGCTACACACGGGATCCCTCGCGCGCGCCCTCGACCGAGTCGAGGATGGCGGACATGCCGAACACGGCGGCGGCGAGGCCCGCCTCGTTGTCGTCCACGCGCACGAGCAGCTCTGGCAGGTCACGAAGCGCGAACAGTGTCCCCGCGAGCACGCCGCCCCACGCGCAGAACACCTCGAGCGCGTTGGCGTTGATCCAGAGGCCCACGCCGGAACCTATAAGCCCGCAGAGGAGGGCGGCGGCCAGCGCCCACGCCTTGAACCCCGGCGCCTGGTGTCAGTTCCGTTCGTGTGCAACTCACGTGGAAGGACGCGAGGGCCAGCCCGCCGAACACGCCGCCGCCGGCGACGAGGGACACGAGCGCAATCTTCACGGCCCAGCCCCACCCCACCAACGCGAGGGCCGCGCCGATCGCGGCGCCCTCCACGCTGCCGAGGAGGAGGAGGAGGGCCGCGCCGGGCACCCCGCGCGGCCGGCAGAAGAGGAGGAGCGAGAAGACGGCGGCGTAGACTACCGGCGCGGCGACGGTCGCCAGCGCCGGGCCCATGCCCAGCTCCCCTCCGCCGGCGAGGATGTTTGGTGCGAAGACGGAGACGGCGGCGGCGCAGAGGATCAGGCGGAGGGAGGTGAGGGCGAAGAGATGGGGGGTGATGTCCTCTTTGGGGGAGGGCGGGGGGAGGGGGTCGTGCGGGGCCATCAGCTGATCTCGGGGAGGGTGGAGGTGGAAGGAGGGGGCGTGCGTGGCTTGTGTATGTGTGTGGCGATCGAGTGGGTGTAGAGTCCAAGGAATGACAGATGACAGAGGAGAGGTGAGGATGGTGGCAACAGAGAGAGAGAGAGAGACAGGGAGGGAGGGAGATTGCATCCCGTGAGCAGTGAGCAACCCTGCAGTCCCGTTGAGCAGGGCCAGTAGGGGGCTCAGCAAAGGGGCAAGATGTGGTTGCACGGTCTGTGCACACAGACACACACAAACGCCTTGACCCGTGAACAAAAGGTCACTGCATACACACATCGTCCTCGTCCTCGTCCTCGTCCTCGTCCTCCTCTCTCTCGCTCTCTCTCGTCTGCCAGCTGCCACTCGAGTCACGGGGGGATGCGCCATACGCCATGCACGCCACACTCAAGCCCGGCGCCACCGCACGCCCCGCCTCCCTCGGAACCATCCCCTCCCCCTCCCTTCCGTTCCCTCGGTTGCCTTGCTTCTCTTCTCCTCTCCACCTCCTAGCTACCGACTGACCACCCCGAAACGCTAATGACCCGCCGCCGCCGGCATTCCTTCCTCCCCCGTCCTCGTGCCCCGCGCAGGCAAACACGCCACGTCCCCACCCCACATGAAACGCACTATCAGAGTGACTGCCATGCCTGCTTGCATGCCTGTGCGGTATATGACCCCCAGACCTGGTGCCCCCGCTCACCTCACCATCGTCATCACCACTCACACCTCACGCACCTTACAATGGGCAAGCAGACCACGGGCAAGGCCAAGGGGGAGCGGAGAAGACGGCCGAGGCCG